>JBAFWW010061779.1:8273-32196 GCA_036873685.1 Agapornis canus | reverse complement strand
AAACCATGTCACCCAAGGCTTCATCCAACCTGGCCTTGAACACTGCCAGGGATGAGCACTCACACACAAACTTCCTGGTGAACCCATTCCAGCATCTCACCACCCTAACAGGAATACCAGAAGTCCTCAGAATTCTTTGAAAGTAACGTCTGTTAATACTAATAGTTCTTGCAATAGATTCTATAGTGGCAATCTAAGACCTATATATACATACAAGTAGATGTAAAAAGCCATATAATATTCCATATACTGCTCACCAGTACGTCTCATTGTCAGCACGAAGCAACTTTTTAAGTTTGAATCTTTTTACCAGAAGAGCTATATCTGCAGTTTTATGTTTACAAGAAAATAAAGGTAAAAGAAGGTATCTAAATAATATATTTTTAAAACCCCCAAATAGTAAAAGACTTGGAACATAAATGAAATTCCCAAACTTATTACCAGTCAATTCTATTTCTAATATTATTTTATATTTTTTTTATACTTCAACATATGCAAACCACAAGAATGTACATTTCGCCATAACCATCCCTACAGAAATACTTACAAGATATTTAGAAAACACTTAATGGACAATGTCAGGGATAACAAGCACCTGAAACTCATATTTTACCACTAGTTTCTGCAAATAGGTTACAAATCTAATTCAAAACTGTTTTCCTTGCACCAAAACATTAACATACACTGTACTTGCGGGTTTTACACTGTATTTATGTCTTATACCATTATTATCTAGTACTACTAAAATGAGTGCACTCTTCTACTCAGTCTGGAAATACTTCAGTTAAAATAATCTCCCACTGTGGCAGTAAAAGTCTATCAAGCTCTTTCTTATTGCTCAGTTATGCCAAAGAGGAAAATTTGTATTGCACTATCTAATCATTTAAATGAGACTCATGGCAGAGAAGTCTGAATGTGACTTCATATTTGGAAAATCTTACTTATTTCAAAGCAGCATGTTTACTTCAGTTTAAAAGCAAATGTACTGATCATCAATTTGCTATAACAAGGTAAGTCTGTCACAGATACTAGAATCACGTAACGAAACATAGTGCACTTTCTATTTTCCTGATTCTTCAGTTTAGAACACCCCTTTCTATTTTGCTCATATTCAGGCTAAAAGTCCTAACTTTTTTCTCCTCTTTCATTACCCAGATTTTTGCCACATCCATAATTAGCCATACACATGCCAACCTTCCAAACTGACCAAAATTCAGCTGTAGATTTTCTTTTTTAAACATTCTTTTTTAGACATTCAAAGGACTTACTGAACATAATAAACTTTGGCCCCTTTTTAAGAGTACAAATGTATCCTGTATAGTGCACATTAGACATTAGAAAGTACCCTGCTAAAAAAACCTGCTATTAATTTATGTACTAATGATTCCATCCGAAAGTTTGCTGTGCATGAGAAACGCACTCTTTTTGAAGGAGTTCTGTATTGCAGCTCTCCAAAATAAGCATATATGTAGCTTTGTACATTAGAAAAGATAACAGGCTCACTTTTCATAATGCACACTATGTAACTATTCATCTATCAGTGCAACACAAAGAACCAGTACTTCCCCAAACAGGACTTAATGAACACTAGATACCCCACACACACACTCACGACATACTGGCAGCAACCTTATAACCTCTCCACAAATGGGTCAACTGTTCTAACTACTTCATTAATGTCATATAAGCAGAGTAATATGGGAAGTGAATTCTACTAATTTCTATTACAACTATAAAACTCAATCTGTCTCTCTGACAGATTCATCATCTGTGCTGATACACTACTCACAATTTCATCTTCAAATTCACCTGGCACTTTCTAAAAGGGGAAAATATGCAAATTGTTGGAAAAACCATGAAAAGACATGAGCAGACAAATTTCTTAGGCTCACATTCTATTTACCACAAAACCACAAAATAGGATACAAAAGGTTTTTAAACAAGCTATTTCACAAGGCTTTTGTGCATTAACATAGCTTAACGTAGGCACAGTCTTAGCTGATAAAGGCTGTCTTCATACCTACCATTCACATGGCTGGAGTGACCGAAAAGCTTGCAGAGAAGCATCCATTCCAGCAAAATCCCAAAATTTAACATCATAGTCATATCCACCAGTTATCAAACGGGCACCTGAAGGATCCAACCCCAAAGCAGAAACCTATAAAGAAATTAATTAAATAAATAAAGACATTCAGTTTTTTAATGTTATTTTATACAAGTCTTTAGGTGCAACCAAACAATAAACTACTATTAAAAAAAAAAAAAAAAAAAAAAAAAAAAAAAAAAAAAAAAAAAAAAAAAAAAAAACAAAAAAAAAAAAAAAAAAAAAAAAAAAAAAACCAAACAATTCAGTGTGTGTAAGCTGTATTTCATTAGTAGTGAATTTTCACAATCCTGTATAAAGTCTTGAGTATTCTGGAAAGGGTAAGGGAGATTGACAATAACCCACTCAAGAGAGCTGAAAAAAGTTAGTTTCTAATCATCTCATTGCAGAATTTGGATATGTTTTATTTCCATAAAGAAAACTGTACCCTAATCTTTTCTCAAATGTACAAATAATATTACCAATAAGAGACTGAAATGGCATTTAAACATCACCAGTTTAAGATTTTGTGCTAGTTTATTCAAGCCAACTCATGTACATACTATGTTGTTAGGTTAAATTTCTTTTCTGAAAAGAAGAAAAAGAAAAATAAAGTATAACTTGGTAAAAAATTGCAAATTTAATATAGTATTATTTTACCTAAAAAAGCTCAGAAAACTTTAAAAAGCACCACTTGCTTCATATACAAAGCTTGATGCTGAAAACTACCAAGAACTTTGAGGAAAGAATGCCTAATGCTCACTACTCTCCTTTGTTCCCCTTGAATCAAACGTTGATTAAAATCAGATTTTAGTGAAAATCCTTTTTTAATCCTCTATTTGAAGAACTTTATTAGTGTACAAATCACCATATTGAAAAGTGACATTAACAGAAAGCATCTCATTGATTCAATATCTTTCCTTTCAATTTTTTTTTACTTTCCTGATTCAAATGTTTAAATATACTGCTTTGTGCAGAATGAATTACATGCCACACAGTGCTTATATCAGTGTAACATATTCAATTTTCAAATAAAATAAATGCAACTTCTTGCATGATTCAAAAAGAAAAAAAAATGCCCTTTTTACCATTTAGTACAGTTTTTAAATCCCATTCATTTAATATATTATTTCTAACATGCAGAAAAAAATCAACTTCCTCAGATTAATCATGCATTCAATTAATAGCCTCAAGTGTTCTATCCCACAATAACAAGCATAACAAGGACCAGCTGTAATATGAGACATAAGAAAGCAGACTCTTCAGAATACCCCTGACTGTGTATTCTTTTTCATACCCACCTATGTAACAGAAGAGTAAAGGAAGAAAAGAAGGGGGAAAAAAAAATCATACAAACAAACAAACAAACAAAAAAAAAACCAAACCCCAACCTAAAGAAATCTATATATCCCTGAAGTTTCATTGGGAACAGTAACTCTTATTGAGCTGTAGAAGCAAGGCAACGAAAAAAAAAAATCTATCTGGTTCCTGGAAAGAATCTCCAGCTTGTGAGATTATATTCTGAGAGCTTTTCACCTGCACAGGAATAGAGCCATCACAAACCCACGTTCATTTTGACTGAAGGGGTACAGATGGGATACAAGTTTAGCTGAAACAGAGTACACTGTATGGACATAATGAGAAGCCTATTTTCAAATACTGAGGTGAAACCTTGATTAAAATCTGAAGTTAGTCCCATCCTTACATGTGTGCAATGACAGAAGTGGTTTTATTATTCTAAAAGAAGTAAAAAAGAGAGTCCTACAGAAGAGCTGGGTTTTTTTTATTATTTTTAATTCACTGCATCCAGTCTAATCCAACTGTGCTATATATATCCATATAATTCACCTCTGCTTATGCAGTCAAAATTCCTCCGAAGTCTTTCAAAACTGTGACTTCCATTTTACAAAGCCTTTTAGTTAGAAATAGCCTGAGCTAAATCTTTAAGAAGCCAACAGAAGATTTACTGTTGTAATATAGAGAAAAATAATTCAAAAAATTTTGCATAATAAACTTTGTTATAAAAGGTATTCAAGAAGCATATTGAAGAAGCAATTACTGTCACATGTAGAATAGGAAAATGGCCTCCAAATCCTAGTATACACAGAAATTATTATGCAAAGGTGTTACATGTAATAGTATGTATATTTTACACATAAGAGAATACTTTTCTGTTTCCAGTTATAATTCATTAATTTTTCTTTCCTCTATGCCTGTATGTCTAGCACTAAAACAGAATAATTGGGTAAGCCTTACCACCTCTCCACAGTCTAAGAGAGACCACAAAGTTTGATGCCAGACTACTGAATTAACACTTCTGAAAATATTACATAAACATAAACAGGAAATAAAACCAGGAGTTTTCATAAAAATCTAATACAAGAAAATTATTTCTTTCCTTAGATTGTTTAAACCCTCATGAAAAAGCATTTTTCTCAACTGGTTTCTCTTTTTTCTTTTTTTTTTTTTCCTCTTTCCCCCTCTCCAAAGAAACTTTCAGGAGTGCCATAAGTATAAATTCTATTAACTAGCTGGCAGTGTCTTCAGAGGGATATAAAAACAATAGAACAAACTTTCTCACTGAAACATAAGCCATGGTTCAAACTGAAAAGGATAAAGAGAAGCATAATTTTTTTTTAATTACCAAAAAAGAATATAGGGAAAGGATTTGGAAACAGATTCAAGACTCTTCATAGCCAGAAAATAAACTCTATACTACAAAAATAGATCTTCTATCAACCAGCACATAAAAATATTTGGAAAATGAGATTACCCAGAGATAAAAATACTGACTACAGAACAAAGAAATAATAGTTCCAAGTCAGAGAGTGGTTCTTTAGAAGAATGCAAAGGAGGCGAAAACTAGAAAAGATACATTCAAAATCAAGGAAGAACAAAGTTTCAAGAAATTGAAAACGGTATGTAAAGGAAGTTAAAGATTCAAGGAAAATGAAGGAGACCTGTATTCTTTAAAATCCATGAACAGTCAAAGAAAGGTCTAGGTTAGACCTATGTCTAGTTTAAGACGGTCCAGCCTAGACTAGCTCAGTTCTAGGAAAAACAGGAAGTGTTGAAAATGCGTTACCACTTACTGCTTTTGTCCCATGCTGTAGTGTAATTTCATGAGAATCTGGAATTTTCTTGACAGGGTTCTAGAATAAAAAGAAAATCCACCTCTGTAAGAACAGTGCTATGATCAAAAAAAAAAAATCCAAACAGTAACACATATACAGATATATAAGTACATATGTATATTTATACACATATATATATGTATATATAATATATATACACATATATATATGCATATGTATATGTAATATATATATATATACACACACACACACATATATAAAAAGGTTTCCCTTACACCAGCAGTAATCATAAACAAGAGACTTATTCCAGATTTTTTTCATGGCTATACCCTCAAAAATATTACAAATAATTATTAAAATATATGAGATTACATTAATAAAGGCAATATATATATATATACACACACACATATATACATATTTCCTGGTTTTCCTCTTTAAAATTGTCTTAGGTTCTTATTCATTGATACCTATCGATATTGAAGTGTGATTTAGTCAATCCATCAGTATGGATGGGCTCTACAAAGTTAACAAAATTCCTTCAAAAAATCCAGACATTCATTACAGGAGCTATGTTATCTATGTGGTTCATTAAGATGGGACTGGCTTCCCATTCCACTTGTGCCATTACTCCAGCTGTTATGGTCCGGCACAACTGCCACTTTGACAACAGAGTCAATGTAATTCAGGGAATTATAAGCGAAGTCAGGAGGAGTGGTTATCTTCTAGAGTAACTTGTACATGTATACAAGCCCTACCTCTCAGAAAGTAACTAGACATCACCTACTGATGAGAAGTAGAAAATAAATCTTTTGTATTCTTTTGCTTCCATGTGCTCCCTCTGCTCTTGCTTCATGAAGCTGCCATTACCTTGATTGATAAAGTTTCATCGTGGCTTAAGCCCACCCACTAACTCAGAACCATGCAGCCACTCACTTAACTCCCCCTCCACCTTATTCCTCCCCCACACCCAGGGGGACTGGGAGGAGAGTCGAAAGAACTCCCAAGGGATGAGACAGGAACACTAATAATAAGGAAATAACAAGGGAAGAGAATACAACCACTCACCACCCACCGACCCAGCATGACCCGAGCAATGATCTAGCCCTTCCAGGTAACTGGCCCCAGTTTCTATACTGGGCATGACATGCTGTGTTTTGGAATACTCCTTTGGCTAGTTTGGGTCAGGTGTCCTGTCTCTGCTTCCTCCCAGCTTCCCCTCCTCCCTGGCAGAGCATGAGACACAGAAAGCCCTTGGTCGGAGTAAGCATGACTTAGCAACAACTGAAACATTGGTGTTATCAGTGTTCTCCCTAGGCTGAAAATCAAAAACGCAGCACTACAACAGATACTAAGGAGAAAAATTACTGCTACTGTTGAACCCAGGACACCATCTTATCCTCTCCCCTCCTTGTCCTGCTGAGGAGGGGATGATAGAGCAGCTTGGCAGGCACCTGGTGTGCAGCCAGGTTCAATCCATCACAAGGTAACAGTAAAGGTTTACAAATAGCTACACATGACATCCTGAAAGGTATAGCCCATATGGCATTAAAAGACACTTTCACAGATTCAGTGGTTTACAAGTTGAGAAGCAGGTGTAGCTCAAATTCCCATATGAAACTGTGATTATGAAAATTAGATTTTTGTTCTATTAACACTACAAAGCACCTGGACAAAGATATAACTTTAATATGAATTAAGTTTACCATGCCTCATTATGCCCTGCACTATAAATTGGTATTTGCTGATCTTGGGATACAAAAAGCTCATCAATCACTGCTGCCTGTACTTGCTTCTAAGTACACTCCTAAAAAAAACAGGTGTGAAAAAAGGAAACAAACAGCTTCCAGATTCACACTGCCGTCACTCACAGCAAAACATACACTACTTCTGTGAACCAAAGGCTTTCACATCATTGCTGAAAGGAGAAACAGCATTTTGGTCATTCATTCTCACCATAATCACTGCAAGGTTCCTTACTTTGTATTCCAACTCGCTTACTGGAATATTATATGGTTACTCATTTCATACACCTTACCAGGAAGTTAGGTATTGTATGTCTATACTGTGTCAGCACTGTATTTGAGAGGGTATCTACCTACTTTAAGAGTTCATTCAATAATCAAATAAAAAATTAAAGTATTAATAAATATTAACATTAATGTGCTAGAACAAACTTCTTTAACTCCTAGGTCCTTCAGGTGACAATAATCAATTCCCTCTTATAATGAGGGGAGCAAACCACTAAAATAAAACAGTGCACTTTAAAGTGCACTCATGTTGAACACTGTTCTGGCTACTTATCTTCAAGGGAGAACAACAGACAGGCATGCATTCTGTCACCCAATAAATCAAGCAACCTGAGCCTGAAAGTCAGACATCTGGCAAGTGCCAGAGGTGCTATTCTCTGCAGTGTCCAAGGGATGCCTCACAGTTAAAGTAACTGTTTAGATTATTCCAAGCAAAAAAATGAGATAACAGCATGCAGGAATGTATATTGGCATAACATCTTCAGATTAGCTAAATATTTACAAAAAACTGCACCCTGGCTTATTCTATTTTAGTAACTATGAACTTCCTAAATGATTGAAAACACTCTAAGTAGCTCTAACCTGCAAGTGCCTGTATTCACAAACAAAAATCAGATGCAACTACCACTCTTCCATTTATTAGATAACAAAGAAAAAGAAACGTCATAAAATCTTTTCTTCAAACTATCAAAGGAAAATATAGTTAATACTTTTAATGCTGAATTGAGTATCAGGACACAATGTATATTGAAATATTACTCTAAGTCTGACAAAAAAAGTTCGCTCCAAGAGTACCTGCACTATCAGGTATACCAGTTATTGCTTGGATTTCAGCTGTTAAGTTCCCACAACTTTGTTAAATTACTGAAATTTACTATTTCAAGAATGCTGTTCTGGAAAATTTCTATTCTACTTAAAACTAAATGATATTAACTCTTTACAGGATTTCTGTTTGTTTGTTTGTTTGTTTTTTTCTTAAACCAATATGCTGAACTGTTTCCCTTTAAAAATCAGCAAAGAAAAACACCTTAGTGTTAAAATATCTCAAAAATTCTTAAAGCCCTGTCTTACGTAAGATTAACACAGACTAAATCTGCAAAATAATAAATTCTAGAAGCTCATGGTTTTTCCTCAAAAATGATAAGTCCTACCTTACTTCTGCAAGGGGATACTGCGAGTCCAGCATCATATCTGCAGTTTGCAGTTACATTTTTTTTTCCCCAAAGAATTCCTTGCCTGACTGTGCCTGATCCTACTCACTGCGCCACTGTCTCTAAATATTGTGGATTTTTATTTTTTGTTCCTTTTGTAATATTCAGAAAATATGACATTAGAAACCATAGGCTGAAACCAGGTCAGAGCCTCCAAAATCTCTTGAGAAAAATCAAAGACAAAACCAAAAGAAGCAAGTAAGGCAATGACGTAGGCCAAGACAGCCATGGAGGGCTTAGATACAAAAGGGAAAAAAATAGTCAGAATCTGTATTTCTACATCCTACAATATATCCTCCAATATCCTTGGGATTCTGAATACGGGCCCTAAAAACCTTTGGGACTTGGCAGGAGACATAGGGATACAGGAGGTAAGAAAAGAATGAGCTGGTACCTTTTTGATAAACAGAACATTTGGTTTGGGGAGAAAGGTCCTACAGAAATAATAAAAGATACAGTAAACGGTATCAGAGGAATTCATAATTTAAAAGTATCTCAACCTTTATCATCTGTTAGCCTAATAGACTGACCAGCCAAAAGACATTTTAAAATTACTTTTGAACAACCATTAGGGGTTAGCATGATTAAATGATGTTTATGGTTTACATGGGTAAAAGCAAAGACTAGGAAAAACAAGAATTCCACAAAGACATACTCTGCTGACCTCACATATACCGTAACTGTAAACTGCACTTGTTAAAAAATAAATTCATCCATTAGAATCTGACCTGTCTCCTCACTAAAAATACCCCTACAAGTTAGAATATAAGTCCTCAAATGATTCAGCTTTTCATGGCCCAACCAGAGAAGAGAAGAATAATGCATTTAAGCATAAAGCACCTCTACTGCTCTGTTTGCAGAAGTCTGTATATATGGAAACAATCCTTTGTGAAAGATAATTGCAAGCTATAGGTAATCTTTCACATACAACAAGTCCATAAACGGGAACTTTCGGGGCACCCACAAGAACACATTTTAACAGAAGAACCAATACTGTTTTCTTTCATTTCTGTCTTTGCAATTGTCCTTAGATTCCAGTTTAGAGGATCTTGCCTTCCTTGAGGATTTCGGGATTATATACTGCCCTAGAAGAAAATACAGCTTTCCTTCTCTGTATAGTTCCTGTGTCTTCAGAGCTCTCCTGAAATGTTGACGTGCTGAAGACTTGAAGACTTGAGGACTTTTCATTTGTGGGAGCAGAGCTGTGGTACAGCATGGGAAAAAAAATGTGAAAAGCTACAACACGTTAAGAAAAAGGTGAGTGCTTTCCCTGTCATGAGGGCTAGAAAACGTTAAAGTTGGCTTGTCTTCTACTTACTTTAAATACCTTAAGCACTATATTATAAACTCCCTCCCGCTGCAAGCATAAAAGCTCACAACCTGGTCTTCTCAGTCTCTGGTTTGGTACACTGTACGTGGAAGATTGTGCTTGCTCATGGGCAGCAGTAAAGGGGGAGGAGGCAAGAACTACACTTTTCAGAAATATCTCCATTTCTGGTGGAACTGCGGGTTTCACAGTATGAATTTAACAGAGATGGTCTGACACAGATGACTGCTTCCTAACTACAAAACAGATGGAATAACTTGGCCAATAACAGCAGGAAAAGCTAGTGGAATGGGGGAGAAGGGAGAGAGTAAGACAAAATGGAATGGATGGAATTGCCTTCATCTACTTAAGAAACCTGAAGCAATTCAAACTTCCAAATGAAGGGCTCCCAGAAGAAAACCACGGTTTTAATCACACAAATAATAGGCCTTCCAACAATTGAGAAAATAGAAGTTTCTGTTTTCAAATATTTTGTTTAAATGTGTCATGCTTTATTTTTTTTACGCTACCTCTCTTCCCCTCCAAAGTTACTCTACTTAGGGGAGCAGGAAAGTTGGAGGCCCTTTTATTTTAGGCTCCAGCATACAGACCAACAGTGCTGAAATTTGCTTACCAGAATTTTGTTACCAGAACCTAACAATTTTCTGTATCTACCATTCTTTTCCAGTAAAGAGTTCAAAGAACTTGGCATGATTTAAAAAAGTAATCAAGACAGACAGAAGCTAAAAAGATAAATGTCATGTCTCCTAATAATGATGTTTGTACTATAAATTACATAATATTGAAATAAATTTAAGAATAAATCAAATGGACAGACAACTCATCAGCAGTAACAACAGGCAAGATGAGATTTCTGAAATGGTAATTCCCCAAGAGGAGAGGTCCAACACCACAAACAATTCAGTTTAAACAGGCAAAATCCCACAGAAAACCACTGAATTGTGCACAGAAGCTGCTCGAACACCACCACAGAAACCTTGTCCAACTGCTGCAATATCTAGGCTCAACAATACACTAAAACCAATAACAGAAAACTGGAGGATTCTTCTATTTCACAAGTTACAACAACAACAACAAAAAAAAACCCAAACAAACAAAAAAAAAAAAAAACAAACCCTCATGCTTGTTATTGCTTGCTAATTTCTGTATCAAATTTATCTGGTTTACAGGTCAAAATACTCTCACTCAAACATTACCTAAAATACAACACAAATACTTCTCTTTTCAGAGAAAGAAGTTACAGAAGCCCATCACATATCACAGGGGGACACTTGCACAACCTCCCAGTATTGAAGGTAAGTTCAGAGACACAGACATAACAGTTCTTCCTTTATACCTCACATCCAACTTTGTGAGCTAATACACTTGTGTCAGTGAATGAATCAAGAGACTATTCTCATCATGATGAACAGAGTACAGAATCTTGTTCCAGGCTTCAATACTGACACTGAAACACTATTACAAGAAAGATAAAATGATGTGAAGAGGAGTATACCACAAGTCTGGAAGAAAATATGCCTCATGCTTCTTTTCAGACTAGAAGAATGTTTTCAGCTGTTAGGCACCCAAGTAAACTTTCCACAACAGCAGTGAATGAGAGTTTAAACTAGGGGGTTTCTAATTTATTTTTTTTTAAAAAAACTCATTTTGAATACAAACATAAACATTAATGTTCACGGTTTCTTCCACAAGTTACTCCTCATGCACCGATTAGAACCCCTTACACACTGATAAAAGCCATGAGCAAAGACAGCACACAGCAGGTGCACCACCCTGGACTTCAGGAGAGCAGACTTTGGCCTCTTCAGGATCTGCTTGGTAGAGTACCATGGGATAAAGCCCTAAAGGGAATAGGGCCCAAGAAAACCGCTAAAATTCAAGGATCACCTTCGTCAAGCTCAGAAGCAATGCATCCCATCAAAGAGAACATCTGGTAAGAATACCAGAAGGCATGCATGAATGAACAAGGAGATCCTGGACAAACTCCAACATAAAAACGAAGCCTACAGAAGGTGGAAGCAAGGACAAGGAAGAAGGAAGCAAGGGAGGAACACTTGAAGGAATACTGTGTAGTATTCTATGATACTACTTCTAAAAAGGGCAGGCTTTTCAAGTCACAATTTTTCAGTATTTTCTTCAAAAACATAAAAGTGAAAATAAAAGTCTAAGATATACAATAAGGTTGCACAAGTGTATGCTCAAGTGAAAGATGGATTGAAAAAACACAATGTGAGAGATGGGCAACATTTGTTTTACAGTAACAGAAAAACGGAAACATAGTTAGGTTAATAGGAGTGCGTTATCCACAACCTTGAAGGAAGCATCCAGATTTGAAAAGACATTTCAACAACTTTTAATTTCCCCTCCTTTAGGTTTTAAGAGTTGACAGATGTATTCTGATGCAGACTTGCATGTTATTAAACTCAGTTTGGCCCAGATTCATATAATCCAAGTTTCTGAATGTGATGAACCTAAACACTAAACACACTTCAGACTTCATTTACAGCTTTCAAAAAGGGACATATGATGCCAAAGATTTAGTATGTCAAAAACCATGAATCATATGGAGACCTCTCCTCTTCATGAATTATGCAGAGAGAGCAAAGCAGGTAAATTCCTGGAAGAATCTAGGCCTATGTGTGAGTATTAGCTACAATTTTGTACTAAAATAAGACACACAAGAAGGAAAATATTACAGAAAGCAGGAGGATACATACAAAGACACCAGTGTTAATCATCTTGGCTGATATTCCCATGAAGCACCCTCAGTATCTGTTATGTCATGGAAAAAATGTAGATAACTCGTAAGTCCACGACAAATGCAGAAAACCTTCAAAATTAACAGAACTATTGGAACAGCCCTACAAAATGCTATCTCTTCCAGCTATCCTTTAACTTGGGTAACACTTAAAATTCAACACAAGTTCTTCTTTGTCTTCTAAGTATTAGAAGACAAAGGAGATGTTATTGTTTCCTCTAGTGAGTTAAACCACATTACTCAAGGGTGCATTCAAGAATTAAAGAGGTGTTTAAGTAGATGAACTTCCTTATGAATGCCTACAGGAAGCAAGTTTGTTTATTCAATATGGAAACAGTACTGTGGCTAGCTTCTCTCAACATCATCTAATTCACAGCCTCATGAAAAATTTTCCTATGATCTGAACTAGAGTGTTTAGTAAGGTTTAACCAGCAAGGGAAAAGACCTTAGATTAAATCTTCATTTCAACAAGGGCTGACTGAAAATAATAAATTTGCAATGTTATGATAGGTCAGATACAACATATTTTATTAGATGATGGCTCAAACGGCGATTCAGAGACTGTTTCCAGACACAATAGGTAACATAAATTAAACCTCCTGTACCCTTTCATGCCACTTAATGTCATGTCCCCTTCTGAAAAGACTCCAATGGCTTAAGAATTTAGAAAAGATATTGTAATTAGACTCTCATCACGGATTGCAAATCGGTTTTAGATATGTCATACTTCCAAAGTACAGCAAAAGCCTGCCTGGTCGATCTCCTGGAAGATATTTTTAGATAGATTTCAGGAGATTACTATTTTTCACCTAGATTCTAAAATCTCATTCAGATAATTTCTAAATTTGTAACAAGCCCTTGATTTATGAAGTCATAGTTTATATTAATATTTATGACCTGGGAATTTTTTCACAATGTATACTAGAGGAATTCTCTTGAGCTTGCAAGATGCAATCACTGATAAATCTGATTCAAATCTAAAATTGCCTCCAGTCACTCAGGTTTCCTTTGCAGTTTCTAGGGGACTGATTTATTTACGCTGAGTATTCTACTGATATTACAGATACACTACATTCTGCTCACATAACAACCTATTTCATCTTTATCATCTCTGTTTCAAATGCATATAAATACTTTATATTTGCTAAACCACTATGCACAATCACCATATACCACCAAAAAGCACCTATGTTTTGTCAAGAGATGGTTTTACTACAACAATAAGATACACAAATTTACTACAACATACCATGTTAAGAATGAAACAAAGTCAGTGGCTTTTTGTCAGACATATCTTTAAACATTATTCTTTAGAGCTGAATAGGTATTTTAAAATAAAGGAATACTTCAATTTATTCCGAAACAGTAAAATAGCACAAACAACCACAGGTCAGCTGACAATAAGGAGAAACAAAATGAACATGCAATCGGTATCTTTACTCTGAAAGTTCTGCTCAAGCTGGCAGGTAACCAAAGAATAGCTTAATTCTGAAATCAGAAAGGCCAGATAATAATTGTGAATTTTTAACTCTTTGGAGTTTAATTGCCAAATGCTTAGCTCAGATGCAAACAGGCCTCACTAAAGCATTCGTATGTGGAATATCACATTCAGCTTGGCAAGAATTCCTGTACCACACAGATTCCACGCAGAATTTCTCCCACAGAAGTATGCCCAAGGAAACATCCATGAAAGAATCCAAGAACACAACATACCATGTAGAACCAGACTGAACCTGACTAATATTTTTCAGCCTGTTAGCCAGTTCACCTAATTATTTACATTAAACTTGCTGTAAAACATCCTTTGTCTAAACTATACAGACACTTTATCATTATCAGCTTTTGGCAAACTTTAGGGAAAAAAAAAATTGTGAAGTTCTTTTACTTGCCTTCCAAGAGAAACCATGAAAACCAAGATTAAGAACTTTATAAGCAGTATCCTTCTTTTTAGTAACTAGAACACTTCTGTATCCTTTTCAGTCATTAAAATAACTTCATGGCTCTCCAGATTTACCATCTGTCTTAAAATATAAGTATATAAGAATTTCAAAACCATACATGCACAAAATTTAACTTAAAAAAAAATAAACAACCAACAAACAAAAACCCCTCTCCCTCTACATATTTTAAAAGTCAGTGACACTATTTAGCCTTTGTAATTCATGCAGCAAAAAGCAACTTTACTTACATGCACTTCTACAGAAATAAATTTGTAAGCAGTGAAATTAAGTCCAACAGCAGCACTACACTGTGAATTTTAATTCTGGACTCCCCCAAATTTAAAAATCCAGTGTAACCAATGAATGATCAATACTTGGAACTGCTGCCTAAGACATTGAAACTACTACAATGTAAATAAAATGCACTTTTCTTCTTATCAAAAGAAGAGCCTGATGTTCACTTTAAGACTTCTGGTGATCGTGTCAGCACAGAATTTTTATAAGAATCAAGGCAATACAAATAAGAACCTTTACACCTCTCTCATTGGTAAGCCATCTCTTTTAAACTATACATGGTTTAATGACCAATACTAAAACAACACACCATTGGTTGACCTTTAACTTTGGGCAATTAATTTCATTCCTGCATACCCATTTCCTCATCTGAAAAATGTGAATAAATAATACCTATCATAAAGAATCTGCCATATGCTAGTTTTTATTCAGCCATGTTGGTGTAGTTCTTCAAATTCCTCAGGGATTCTATTACTCCTAGCAAACACCTATAGTCAGCAAAACTAAACAATCGCATCTCTAAAGAGAGAGTCATCCACAGATGACACTTTCCAACAGTTTTCCAACTGGGAGTGTAGAAAAAGTGTTCACTCAAAAGTTTACTCCAGCATCTTAAGAAAGTCAGTAATTTTTGCACACCATTCCAGTCAGTACCCAATATTTCAGTTGTCTACAAACTTACTAATCAATTAAATCAAGGAATTAAAAAGGGGGGCAGGGAGGAATGGCACTAGGATGGAGAGTTTATCATCTGCTAGGCATGCAAAGATTATCTACAACCACAGGGTGAAGGCAGGGGGTGGGGGTTAAAAATTACAGCATATCTAAGTTACTGCAGGAAGGAAGGATAATTTCCTATCTAGCTCTCACAGCTGGTTCCAATTCTATTACTGTTTTGATTACTAATTCTCCCATGCCACCCATAAATTACAGTCAAAACATTAACATTTAAGCTGTCTCACAGCAGTACAATTTTATGTAATGTGACAAGAGAATAAATTACCAAGTAACTAACTATGCATCTGGAAAGAGAAAAAGATACATTTATATTGTACAACCATGAGGTCCATGCTTGGAAGAAACACCTTTCTCCATGCTTCAGTCAGGTATATTCCTTTAATATCAGAACAAGACTGTGCATTGTGTATAGCCAGATGATGCATCTCATATTGCTGTAACTCCTAGTGGGTTGCAATACCCAATGACACTGAAAATAGTATTTGCCCTGAATATTTTGAAAACTATGCACTATCTTAAAAAACAGAGCCTGTGTGAATATCTTGGCTTTAGTTTAAATCAGAAACCTCATCAGTTTTAAAAGTCATGCCCAAGAATTGTGATAATCATCTTCCTATGCATTCATATGGTAGCTCCTGCTCTACTGTCGATGTTAGTATCTCTCCAGCATATTGTATCAAATACATTGATTTTTATATATGTAGTCTGAAAATTCCAAATTATTACAATTAAACCTGACAAAACACACTACTAACTGATTACATAATAATTAAACAACTGTTATCAGTATTGCTAAATTGGGGATTATACAAAGAGCCCAACATATTTTCCAGTGGCATGATGCCTAGACATCAAGTTCATCTTATTATAGTCATTCCAAGGAAACTGAGGTACAAGAGAATACAGAAGCAATGCTTTTGCTTTCTAACCCAGACTAACCATAAAGACTCATTGTTTAGACAATAGAGAAAATTTTAGTTGTGCACATGGACAAAGAAGGCAAAAGTTCAAGAATATTGTATGTTACCCACTGAAATGCTTCATTTCAGACTTTATCTCATATTATATTAAAACCCTGTATTTTTTTCCTACTCCATAACTGCCAGGAGAAGTAACATACTAAACAGATACTATGAGATCTTTCCTTCAACTATTCAATAGGCTTCTAGATCTTCTCCAGAAAGAGCCCCTGCAGATAATCCATGCAATACAAGGACTACTTGAGTTATTACTAAAGTCATCTTCTTTCTACAATTTGTTTGGATTATACAATTCAAATTAAGTCACTATTATTGTTTATATAATAACTTTGTTAATCTAGCTGAGATGACTAATAGCAACATGTATTGTCAGCTTGGTCATGACAGTTAAGATATTTTAAACTCAAACTTACATAGCACAAAGATAACGATTTGAAATGTTCAGATGATGTTCTACAATTACTTTCTTTTGGAGTTAGGGAAGAAAAGTGCAGTCCACAGATGTAAGGAATTTCAGATTTCAGACTATATACACCTACTACATATCTGATGCAAGACGTTCAGTAAGACAATTCCTTGGGTGTCTAAGTGTTATATCTTAAATGGGATAAAAAGTCCCATCCTGCAGGTGTGCTACAATGACAAATTAATAAGTACGTTAGGTTAATTTATGTGTGCTGCTCAGATTCCACCAAGCTAGAAGCCATTCCTAATGCCTATCATTAATACAGGCTCAAATAATAGTTTGGGTTTGAAGGGACCCTTAAAGGCCACCTAGTCCAATTCTCCCTGCAATAAGCAGGAAACCTTCAGGTAGATCAGGTTGCTCAAAGCCCTGTCCAACATGACCCTGAATGCCCTCTCCAGGGATGGGGTTTCTACCACCTTTCTTTGGCAACCTGTTCCCATTGTAAAAAATAGTTTCTTCATTCTACCTAGTATCAATCTACTCTCTGTTAGTTTAAAACTATTACCCTTTATGCTATTCCTATAGGTTCTATTAACGTCTACCCCCATCATTCTAATAGGCTTATTTTCAAAACAAAGTACAAAACACACTATGGGAAAGATTTTTAAAAAAAAAAAAAAAAATCTCAGGGTATAATGCTTATATTGCAAGTGAAATTTTGCAATTGTTGGGAAAAAAAAAAAAAAGATACATGTATTTCATGTCTCCTGGTTGACTGATTGGTAAAGTTAGCATGGAATGCAGAGTTCCATAACTACCATTCCCATAAATGAGCAAGCTAAAAAAAACCCTCTAGCAGTTCTTCCCCTGTAACAAGCAAGCTCCAACTTGCTGTTTTATTGAAAGAGAAACAAAAGTATGGAATAAGCCAGAAATGAGCATTCAAGTAGCAGAGAGCTTATAAACACATACTGGCTTTCCACAGAAGAAGCTGAAGTGGTGGGAAGGAACATATAAATAACCTGAGTGAAATGTAGTCCCAAGAATTTTTGTTCAGCTTCATTCAAATTCCCTGCCATGGATATTTTCCAGACAACTCATAAGAAAGCCAGACAAGGAAGACCTTGGACATGTGATCCATGAGGTGATACAGTGCAATTCTGAAACAAACGCTATCTCATGTAACACCTACTGCTGTCCCAAGCTTGACTGCTCCCCAGGCCTTTTAATAATTTACGTACCACCTCATGGAAGCCACGGAAAATGGACAATAGATAAGCTTATGAAAGCTGTATTGCCTTGAGTTTTTCAATGCCATTATTCTGTTTACAGATAAACTCCTAAGTACAGATCACTTGAAGGCACTTTTGTTTACATGCTTGCTTTTTAAGTTCACCTTGCCTTCTGTATCATACATTTAGATACTCCGGATCCTCACTTCATCCAACTATCACAGAAAATACAGAGTCTTGGACAGTAAAACCAGACCTCTGAGTAGTAAAAAATGGCATCCTCTTGTCTTCAGATTCCTCCCCTAAGATCCTTTCTGTAGAAAGGGACAAACTCCTTTCATAAACCAACTATTTCAGAAGCAAGTATATAGGGCAATTTATTAAAATGGGAAAACTTTGACACTGACAGTAACCTGTTTCTACCTCTGAACCACTTGCCTTTGAATTTCACTCTAGTACAGAAATTAGAAAATAGAAAAAGCAAGAATCCTGCTTTAAAAATACAATCATCAGTTTGACACAATCATTTACAAAAAATTTCTCCTACCAAAAGCTATTCATGCATTCTCAAATCCTCAGTCACTATGATACTGAACAATTTCAGTAGTGTAGAACATATGTGACAGACAAGCTATCAAGAATGAGCAAATGCATATAAATAGATTTTTGCAGTTGGTTGTGAGTATCAAAAGCTTAGAAGTGTCTAAAAATACTGACACACGCAGGGTAGATACATAGTGCACTGTCAAAATTCTGCACAGTAAAGGGAGTGGGGGAGTTCTAACTAAGACACTGGAATTTTTTCATAAACTTAAATATTTGCTTCAAGATGATACTTACTGTTCAAGTGACAGACTTGTTTACAAACTTGCACTTCAGGAATTTAACCCATATGCTATATCGTGAACTGCATGCAACTTAACCTATGGACTTAACCTAACGTCAATGGATGAAAGACCTGAGATGACCTCCTTAGAACTTGTAATTACAATAAGGTATGGTATGTTAAGTCTATGTTTTACACAGTAAACCCTTCCCATTGTTAAAAGTTCCAAGCTGAGAAATTATTGTCAGTGTGCCTCAGAGGTTCTTCACCATACACAAACACTGGCACAAAATCAGGCTGCGTACTACCAGGGGCTGCCATGCTGAGTTTTAAAAAAAACTTATGAAATCTGAAGCTGAGTTATTTTCCTTGATGAGAGATATGTGATTATGTATTAAAGACAACTTAAATATTATTTATTCACCTTATTTCAAAGAAACATTCTGCATGTGTTTGGGTTCTCATGTCAATTCCTGACCTACAAGACACATTTCCTAACAAAGAAAGCCTAAAACCACCAGAGACCTTTCTTTCAGACACTGTATCTCAATCAGTCCCAATTTTATTTTTTTATCTACAAAAACTGCAGTATGTACAAAAAACTTTGAACGAAAAGCAGTTATCAGGAACTTCTATTCAGTTTAGTTCTTACTGTAAGCCAATTAGGGGTTATGCAACAATGAAAGAAAATACAGCTTAAAGATACTTTCTTGCCTACACATAAATTAGGTTTTAAATGTGACAAAGGAAATGTGTATCACTAACTACCATTCAAAGAAAGTGAACAAACAGGCAGTGCTAAGATTGGCTGCAGAAAAAAAATCTTTTTACTATACTTAGAAAGCAAATATGCTTGATACATACGTAACAGCCAGAAAGAGCTGTGAATCCTTGCAATCCCACATTTTCTTTTGCTTTGCCTTCATACTTTTCAGAGCAATTCTTAAGAGGAATACTTACTCTTCTTCTTCCCTCCTTCCCAAAGACTTACTGTACCATTAAGTGCTTTCTCGTTTTACCAATTCTTATTTGACTGTTATGTTTTAACTGCTGTACATGACACATACTGTAAATCTGCTATTATAAATCTGATTGTATACAGTACTTCAAGATGCAGCCAGACAAATTTTTCTCCTAATCAGCCCCAGAATTTGGGTGATCTCAGTTATATTCTGCTACCCACATAAACTTGGTTGCATCATAAAGTTACTCCCTAGAAATACCAGACAAGGTTGCAGCTTCCATTAGTTCCTGCAGTGCGTGAGACTACTCCCAAAAGGTACATTAATGCAAATTGCATTAAACTACACACAACTGAACTACAGCTGATAACTATTATTTTTTGACAGGACAGAACTAGTTTTCATAACTATCATGTTATTTGGGCAGATGATCTTTTGAAACAGCATTATAAATAGCATAGTTATATCTAATTTAGATTTAGCGACATTCATATTACTCTGGGGAGTAAGTATTTTTGCTGAAAATGTAGTGAATTAGTTGACTACTGCTTGTTCTGCATTCAAACGCTGACTGCAGTTGGATTACAAGTCTTTCAGAAATCACAAAAAACTACCATTGGGCCTACTCAAATTCACTGTCCATTCAATGCAACAAAATTCCCTTCCATAAGAAAAATAAATATATGGATAGCAACTGGACTATTTATACCATTAATTTAGATTTAAGTGAAAGGCTCTGCTCTTAAAATTGCAGCTGTTAAATGAAAAAAACCTCCTTTATTACTCTATTACTTACAGGCTTGCACTATCACAATACAAATAGCAACATTTACTTGGCATATGAAAAACCAATTAGAGATTCCTTTTCAGAAAGGACTAAAATATGATGTGGAGTCACCAGAGATGGGAATACAAGCAGGAATGGAACACAGAAGATGCCTGATCCCTACCAATTACAGCATAGTACAGCTCTGTCACAGAGGGAAAAATAAAACAGCAGCCTCAAAACAACCAGTTGCTCTCACAGAAGTATATGCTAGATAAGGCAACACCTAATCATGGAACAGAGAAGTAACTCTGAAGGACTCTTTGAAATGATAGGCAATAAATTCCAGATTAAAGCAAATGAAGACATTAAAAGAAGTTACTAGATCACTGGCAGGAAAGAGATATATGTCACAATTTTTGAACTATTTTCTATTGATACATACTGAAAGTTTTACTGTTTCATCATTATTTCTAGGATTTACCTGTAGATGATACACATACTTCTATCCACTGAAGTCAGTCATGATAATATTATCACACACTTCTATGTGACTCATTGTTTCACTTTGTGTGCCTGTACACCCATGTATGACATCTAAACAGGGCAGGGAAAACCTGAGTCAAAGAAAATACCCAAGAAATACACAAGTAATACAAAAAAACCACATAGGAGTTTACATCTTCTCCACAACTTCAGTTATTTTCCACATGAAAAATTGATGGAGTAAAAAAAAAAAATTATTTTTAAGATAGTTTTAAAGACCAAGATTTAAAACTAGAACAAGAAGGGGTTGACTTTAAAATCAGCGCTTCAGCACTCTGTGTCAGAGCAGTCTTGTAAAATACACATGTGCAATTCCTGGACACTGCAGAAGTGTCAGCTAGCTATTTTTTTCTCCATAATTTCCATTCCCAGCGTTTTTGTTACTCAGGAGAAAAGGGCAGTAATATAATTAATCTACTAAAAGAATGCCTCTTGGAAATGTGCTTATTCTTGTAAGACAAGACCAGTTACATCATGATATTCAATTTGCAAGCGACATACACTATTTGTACAGAAAAATGTTACAAATCGACAAATTGCAAACTACTGAAAGCAAGCTGATCCCCACAATTGTGGTAATAGCCTCACGTGTAGGTTTGCCTTCTTTACAGAGAACAGCATGGCTCTTTCCAGAGTTGACTCTGGATGGTCAGAAAATGCCAGATAAATCTCTATAAATCCAGATGATGCATGAAAGTTGGAATATACTGACTTCAGAAAGAAACAACAATTATTCTATAAACTATGATTCTTCTCACCCCAATTTATATTTGCAGTGAAGCCTAGCATGTTCTTGATATATATACATATATGTTATATTATGTATTAACCAAAACATTGGAAATATTCTAGTTTGAATACTGTAAAAATCTGACAGGCTGTATCAGGTGCTATAATTGTTGCCACTCAGATGTGGTTCAAAAGGTTAAGAAGTAATTACCATTTCCCCCTCTGCTTAGAATATTTCCAATATGAAGACTGAGAGTTCACCTCTTCTGAAGACTTGCAAATTCATCTTGAAATCTAATGCCAGTATGTTTGGCCTTTTCAATTCAACTGTCTGCATCAGCCATCGTATTTACAGATAGTTAATTTTCTGTATGAAATCTGATCTTTTATTCCTACTTTGGCTCTTTCAGTCCTCTGAACCTCGCATTTTTACATTGCTTTGTGCCTGCACCTGTGTAGTACAACTATATACAACTATACACAAGACCTGCAGTAGATACAAAGGCAGGCTTCAAACTAGGCCCCCAGAACATGCTAGAAATGTGACCTATTTTTGATAACTGTATTTTAGAGACAATGACTAACAGCAATATAACTTGCCAATCTCTGCATATTACAAGAAAACTGCAGTCTTATTACTTTCATTTTTGGTACTTCAAAATAGGTATGAACTACCACGGATGTACACTGAGGGGTCAAGGAAGCTTTAAGCCAACCTAACTTTTACTAAACAGAAAATGCCAAGTGACAGGACACAGCAGTAGCAATGCACTTTGAAAGCTGGCAATTCAATTTTTTAACAGGAGGGGGGAAAAAAACAAAAAGGCTCTATATATAACAAAGAATTGTTCCCTCTTTTTTGTTATTTTTATTAAAAGATAAAAAGTATTAAGACCTATGGTTTGCCTGTCTTAAGGAATACAGGAAGAGACTTAAAAGGCAGATATTAACATAAAAATTTTCATAATTCATACAGAATTGTACCTCTACAATGACCTGTGCTCTTTCTGACACAGAAAGTAATCTATAAACACAAACCATACATTAAGTAACAGGGAAATATCACCTAAAAAAACAAGCCAAGCCTTCCAGCATTTCCACACAAACAACTTCTCTTAGTGAGAACTTTAGTTTTTTTGCTTTAATTAATTGAATATTTTAACTCCTTTAAACTGTCTTCTCCTCAACAGAAGTTTTGGCCATGCACAGAAAAATAAGTTTCATTCCTAAATTCTATAGCTCTGCCAGGATTTATTTCTTGCTTTAATACTCATGCGAAAGATGACATATGGGCCTTCTGTACTGTAAATGGGCCACTATGTCTGAGTTGATGCACTGAATAAGTCTTTATAAATAGTAGACAATGTAACTCAGCAAAACACTATACAAGGTCTTAACAATTTAAAAATAACTGTATATGGTGTTAAAACACAAAAAAGAAAACAGACTAAAGGTAAAAATTTCAGTATGATTCTTGTGTGATCTGGACAGTGTTAGCATCAGGTACCTATAGTCCCTGCATACTGCTAAGTGCCCATCTGAAAATAAAGAGATGCCATTGTAGTAGTTGTAAAACATTACACGTGGCAGTCTCACATTCATAAAAATCCAAAGCCATCTTTTTAACAAACAGCAGACATTCCACAAGTCAACAAAATTGCTCTCCAAGGATACCACTGGAGCAGTTCACCGTTCCAACAGTTTAACATAAATCATCTGTTAATCGAAAATGCTGTGAAGACTTGCTTTGGAAAGGAAATGTAACTGCATGTCACTTACACTCTTCCATCAAATATAGCCATTCTAAATTATTTAGTCATCCTCCGCTATAAATATTTCAAATACTTGTTATCATCCATTTTTATTTTACTCTCCATTCAAGAGTTCTCTATACCTGTATTTCTCATTATTCTGGGTAGACCACAAACAACTCTTTTTTTTTGGGGGGGGGGGGGGGGGGGGGGTGGAATGGGTTTGTTTTTGGGGGTTGCCATCGG
>JBAFWW010061777.1:0-13483 GCA_036873685.1 Agapornis canus | reverse complement strand
CCTGATCATCCTTGTGGCCTCCTCTGGACTTGTTCCAACAGTTCCATGTCTTTTTATGTTGAGGACCAAATGGGGTACAAAGTGTATGCAGTTAGCAAAGAGTATAAAAATGAATAAATCATTAGAAATGCACCCTTGCAAGATTTCAGAACATCAGAAGCTGCTATACCTTTTAGAAAGGTTTTCTTTGCTATGCATTCATTTGTATCCATATAGAAGGGGAAGAACTGCTAACAAATAGAATCCTTCCAGGTTATGCTTGTTATCCAAAGAATACTGTTACATAAAAATACTTATTTACACACCTTAGTGTCATCCTGTTTCTTCTGCCATGCATAGCAAATTACTTAAAATATTTTTTGATAGAACAATCTCAAGTGCAGATAGTGACATAATTTGGCTAGGTTTCAGAAGGTTGAATATCTGTGTTTTCTCATGTTCACAGTGACAGTTGAAAGTGCTTTGTCCACGTGTCATCTATGTGATTGTACCTTTTATGTGAGAATGAACATTTTTATTCAACCTTTTTGAAGTAGGTTGACTTTGGGGCTGCTAGGGGACTTCAAGCATGTCCTCTGTAAAAGTGTGGACATCCATTTTACTATGTCACTGAATAACAATAAAGGTGTAGCAGGAGCTGCTGGGAGTCTGTGGGTTATAGTGCAGCTAGCAGACATGCATGTCTACATGTCTGTGGGAAAAACCTGGTGATATGTGTTACTTAAAATAGTAGTTAAAGTAAATATTATAGAGATCTAAAAGACAGAAATCATGCTATTTAGATGCATGATCTGATGAGCAGGAAGTTGCTTCCTCTATTCACTGGTGGTGATAGGCCTGGAAAAAAAAAAAGTTGTGGTACTACTACAGCATTAGGGAATTCTGCATTTGCTTACATGAAGACATTTGAAAGTGAGACTGTGACTGAGAAACAGGTAGGTTTCAGTATCTTATTGCATGACAACCAATTACAGACTCTGAGCTAGAGACAGACATAGTGAGAGCTTGCAGTCACAGGGAACCTTGTCTAAGCAGTATTCTGTTGTGAGTCATCTAAGGCTTCTCTTTATTCCCATTGAGGTGGAGGAAGAAGAGAGTAAATGCATATATTAATCTTATGACATGTTTTTCATTGTTATTTTTGGCTTGACTTAATGTGTTGTCTGTCTTTGTTTACTATGGATGCTCTGATTCAATAAATGTATATTAAAGGGTAAAGACACTTAAAGCCTAAATGTAAAGGCCTTATAGTTTAATCTGTAATAACTTCTACGGTATATTTAATTGAGAGGAGCAATTAAGTTAAAACCCTGGCTGTGCAACTAATTTAGACTGTTTGAAAATACTTCTATATTAATTTGATCTGTGTTGAAAGGTGTAAAAGATTTAAGCAAGTCCAATTTTCAATTAAATTACTTAAATGTCCACGAGTCTGCAAGAACTACTGACTGCAGATGAGACTTAGGTTCTTTTAATGCTTAAGATGCTTCTGAAAATAGGAATGGACTATCTAATTTACTTAGACCTTGAAAGATAAGCAAATAATTCCTTAAAGATCTGTCACATCTTCATGACTTAGTGTAAGATAATAAGCTACTCTGCTTGACTGAGGTTCTGACTGTTGTCAGACATGTCCAGGGTTGATGGAAGCATACAGACTTTTCAGCATAGTTGTTGCACTATTAACCTTGCAAAATGTTAGCTGGTGCCTCAACTATTTGTCAAGATTTCTTTTATATGTAGAAAAAAAATGGGAGTTGTGACTGTGGTGTATCAAAAATGACCTCTTAATACTATCCAGATTTAAGCTTGAAGGATATTTGTGCCAGCTGGTGTATACAGTACCCATTACTTCCACTTGGGTGTTGGTATCTATTCAATTAAATGCTTCTTTTTCGAAGTATAAACCTCTGAAATGTTAAGAATCATGTAAAAGGAAAAAAAAAAAAAACAAAAAACTAACCACCCACATCCAGGTTTTAACAATCAACCAAGTCCTTTTGTTCTTGCTTTATGTGCATGTTTCACTGTAATTCTAAATCATTAAATTGTATCTTTTAAAGCTTTTAATTACATTTTTCATCATATTTTTTCTTTCTCTTTATAGTATAATGAAGAACTTCATTATGTAGAGCCTTGTCTGAATGGAACATTAGTTCAAGCAGACAGAGCCAACAAAGAGGTAAGGAATCAAAGCAGCAACACAGCAAGGATTGGAGGCAGTGTGTAACAATGTGCTATAATGATCTTTCCCTAGTACAATGCATTCCATTATTAGAATTTATTAATTATTCTCCTTATGCCATTTCAAAGGAGTCTTATGTGCCTCAGTAGGAAGAAAAAGAAATCACTTCCTAGTCAATCTGATTGAATAATCTTAATGGAAAAATACAGAAATCACTGAAAATATAGTTAATAAAAATTAGCAATTATGTTAAGTAAAATACTTCAGTTGCTTTAAATTGAACAATCATTATTTTACAAAAACTTACTAAGGAAGAGGTTGCATTCTTAAGACAAACTAAAGTTGAAACAAAACCTCAAACCAAATGAAAACAAATATAGTGTGAATAAAAAAAATTAGCATTTCAAAGAGTTGTGTCAAAATAATACTGCATACATTCAAGAAAGTTCTGTGAAAGTGTTCACATTAAATCCTACTGGCATTCTTCAGAAAAAATATCACAGTACTTTCAGTGATAGTTTTATTTGAAGGGAGATTACAGTCCAGTCACAGTTGCTTTATTTTGCCTATAAATTGAAAAATATATCAAATTTTTCAGTTATTCATATTAGCGAGATAGTTATTTTTCTTTCCTTGAAAGGCCAGAACTAGAGAATAAACTTGACATAGGTAACGTGCAATAGTTTGGTGAGCTGAGGTCCTTTTCAAAATCCTGGAATTTCAAAATCCTGAATTCCCTGGAAAATAGTCTTTTGGTCATGTCCATAGAAAAAAAGATATTTTTAAACATTGTTACTATGCACATTCCAAAACTGGTCAAGAACTGTTGGAGTATTCAGCTATGTTTTGAAATTCATTATAAGAATTTAGCCATTTGGAGTGCTAGTTTTCCTCCTGTGAGTCTGACAGATATGCCAGTCTTCTGTAGGTTTTTTTTTTTTTTTAATGTGAAATTGGCAAGTGTCTGTTGTAGTATCAGATGATACTCCTTTGAGCAACCTGTTCTAGCGGAAGGTGTCCCTGCGTGTGGCAGAGGTTTGGAACTAGATGATATTTAAGGTCCCTTCCAGTCTATGATTCTGCGATTCTATGAAATTGCACTTTCTCAACCAGTCTTACAAGGTAAATACTCATTTGTCTGTTAAATGGTAATAATAGCTCTTTTTTTTGTTTATTGAATGACAAAATAGAAAAAGGAAAAGTATCACCACAAACACTGTAATGTGTTTTTTCAAACAGCCATTGTCAACATATAACCAGAAGTTTCTGTAATGGTGAATTAGAGTAGGTGATAGGCAATGTTTTAAAATATGTGGTATTGTTTCAGTTTATATGTGTATACATATACCTGAATTTTTGGTAGTCCAGTGTAGGTCTGAAGGTGTAACTGTATATTCCTCCTGGAAATCTCTATTATTTGTCATTTAATGTCAAATGTTCTGCTTACTTGAAATGGAGGAAGAATGACCACATCTGTTACAGCCAATGTAAGCTCTATTAGCACCAAAATAAATACAAGCATTTTAAAATACATTAGAATGTTTTTCTTTAGGTAGCAAGTATCTATTCCCACATGCTAACTTTAAACAGGAACAATTACATTGCTATGATGGTATTTCATATTGCTATAGTTTTCCCTGTGTGTAAAGAGGAGATGTATGCTGATGATGGTTGCAGGAACTTGAATTTTTAAGAGTTCACTCTACAGCTCTTTTACATTGCTATACATACACCTGACCTTACGAAGGACAGGTATTTCTTAATGAAGCATTTATTACTGGAAACATGCATAAAACCAGTTTTACCAAGCTGTAAATATCTGCTGAGTAAACTCTTAATTTATACCATTTTGGCAGTCTCTCTCTCTTCCCTCTCCATGAGTCCCACTAAATGACCCTTTAAAAAAACCCCTGTCTCCTCCCCAGTATACAGACACCCACTCCAGTTCTTGCTAACTGCATCTTTTTAGGTTCATCTGACACCACACGTAGCAGATAAACAGTTCTGAGGAGCAGAGATGAGAAATTACTTTGAGATGCTTGACTGGACCTTTTTATCTCATGAGAAAAGCAGCTGTTTCGATAACTAAATAAAAATTGCTTTCACAGGATCAGTACCCCAGTCCACATTTGTCTTGAAAGTATTTATTGAAGAACTGCTTTGCTGCCTTTACATAAGGCTCAGATATTTTCACGTGGAATCTTGATACTCTGAGGATGTCACTTAAACATGCTGAATGTCTGTCTTTGTATTGAGTCAGTGTCAGTATCTCTAACAAAATGAAGAAATAGAAAATCTTGAAGATTAGGCTATCCTTATCACTTGCACTTCACCAGTAGTGAGCTAAAGGGTGAACCAACTACTCAGCAGAATAAATAAGATTAAATTATACTAACTTGGGGCAGGTGGGCCAGGGTGGGACTTGAGGAGAGATCAGGTCCTCTTTTGGGGGGGCTGAGGAGAGTGTAGTGTTTGCTTCTGCTGAGAGAGTTCTCTTCTGCCAGCACAGATGCTGCCCTGCAAATCTTCAGCCTTTTCAGAGCTGCAGCAGCAGCCAGACTGGCTTTCCAAGATGCAGGAGTAAGTAAAATAGTTTGATTTGCCACCCACAGCAGTCTGCTGCCTCAGGCAGCTGGGCTGCAAGCCAGAGCTTATTCTGTTCCCATGCACACTCTTTCTAGGTAAGATGAAACCTGGGAGCATCTTCAGGGAATGGAGTATAAGGCCTTTTTTTGTAGGCTATGGGAAACTGCTTCGGCTGTAGGGCTTATAGTAGCATGTGAAATGAGTGTTTCTTAATGTCATTGATACTGAATATTCAATGGGATTGCTGGTAGCAAATGAACACGGTTTTTCATATTTAGGGATGGGTTGCAAAATGTCTCCTCTATATTGCACAGGGAATATAACAGATTTCCTAAAACCAGACTTTCAGAAAATCCAATTAGTGTTGGTAGGAGGGGTAGGGTGGTAGGTGCTTAGGGAAGGCTATCTGCTGTGTCTGGTTTACACATTTCTCTATTTCTCAATGAAACAGTTTTAGTGTTGCTCCTTTTTTACTTTTTTTTTTTATTTTTTTTTTTATTTTTTTTACTACCTCCCCACAGCATCTATTTTGGGGAGGGAAACCACACTGTAAATAGTGTTAATTCCACACACTGGATCTGGAGCACTTACTGTTATTTTCTGGACCACAGTGTGGGAACAACTTCCCCAAAAAGAAAAATCCCACTCTCATTAAGCTATGAAAAATAATTTAAGGCACTGTAATGCTGTTATATCCACTCTGTGGTGACACTCTCCCTGGAGTAATGTGGTGCAGTTTTCTGCTTCAAGTGTCTGGAAAGATATTATACAGCTCACTGACCCACCCCATACCATTTTCCTGTCTTTTCAGGTAGAAACATGGGCCTGACTCTAGAGTAAATCTGTAAAGAGTGCATACAGAGTAAGGAAGTTGCATTTCTCTTTGAAAGACAATTCAGTTATTATTGATGGAGCTGCATTTGTTTCCTCTGCAATGTGCAATCTGTATTTGGCTTGCATCTTAAATTGTTATGTCACCACCCCTGTAGTTAATATTTTAGGGGTCTCACAGCCATTTTAGTAAAGGCTAACAAGTTAGATTTACTTCTTAATTTATATGATATAGGAGCCCAAGTTAGCTAAAGATTCTTGATCCTGCATTGTTTTGCTAAGAGAACAGCGTTGAGTACTTTTACATTTGCAACTTTCACCTTCAATGCATGTTTTGAAGCTTGGTACAGATTAAATAGTGACTGGCATAGTGAAGAACTTTTGAATAAGCCTCATCACAGCTGTTGGGTTACTTATCAAGGCCACTCCTTGATTAAAGCATTAATAACTATTTCTGGTGTATTATAGTAGATTTTAAAGGACACAGAGAAGTTTAATATAATTAAACATTTCAACATTTAACATATTCATGCACTTTTGTTATAGGAAAGGGATAAAAGCTGGATAAAACAGATTTTCAGCCCAGAAACTCCAGCATGTTGATCAAACAACATGCTTTTCTTTAAGCAAGAGGATACACTGAAAGACGTGATGATTCTAAGCATCTAAACCTGTTCCCTGCCAGTTTCAAGAGCAGTGGAGTTATGCAGGCTTGAGTTGTAAATCTCTATTTTAGTTTTTTTATTTTTTTCTTTTTAATTCTTGCAAGAACCTATGACAGAGTATGTAACATGTTTAGAATTTCTGAAGATTGTGATCAAATATTTTTTCTTCTGCTAAATTCTTGGTTCTGTAAAAGTTTGCTATGTGTAGCTTTCAGAGAAGTAAGGGTCTAAGTGCACCTTGAGTTGCTGTCATATACAAATAGAGAAAGCATACTCCTTTTGAGAAAATTATGGAATCAACTCTGGTTTATATATTCATACAAGACAAATAACTTCAAATATGGCACTGAAGTGAGTGGAGTAAGTATATGTGCTACCAGTTTTACCAAGGTACAAGCTAGGCAACCCAGTACTTGGTTTCTTCCATCGTACAGTATTTATGATTTCATTTTTAGAATAGAAGAATATTATAATCTGTTTTAAGAATAACCATAATTTCAGTTGATAGGGCAGATGTTCAGTTGCATCATTTATTTCTAAAATTTTTTGTAGCCTAGAATTTGTCTTAGAATTTTTGTGTTGGCACATACCTGCATTGCAGGTTTGGTTTAGACGTGTGGAGACACATTCTCAGAATGTTGTAAGCTATCTCTAATTTGCAAAACTTGCGTCAAGTTTTGTTTATCATAAAAATTAAATCTACAATTACACTGGGTAGTATAAATGACGCTGAAATGAATCTCTGATCTTAACTGTGGTTTAGTAATATAAAATATGTAGCCTATATTTGAATTTTACCAGACTGATTTGTAATTTGGCATTAGTATTAAACAGCTGCTACCTTGAAGTGTATCAATTTGCTATACACAAATTTAAAAGAGAGTGGGAAATAGCTCAGACACTATTCTGTCACTGTCTGCACTTTCTCCACAAATTACAAACATGTGGAACTGCCTATTTTAATACTAGTTTTCTTGGGCCAAGAGGTTTTCATCTTTGAGAAACTCCATGTTGCAATTTACCTACCCCAAAGGAATCGGATGACAATCTGATTTAATGTAACCCCAGATTTAAAGTAACAATATTACAATATAAATTCCTCTTTTATATGTTGTTTTAATGTACTAAATATGGGTTGAGGAGATTTCTCTGTAAATATTTCCAGATGAAATATATCATCTTCTAGATGCACAGATAGGCACGGTAACTCCAAACTAAATCAAGAACTTACCCCTGTGTAAATTAGAATGACAAAAATAGACAGATGTAGTGTATAACTTCAAATGAGCTTTATTTTTGTCAGCAATTACCAGAAATTAAATAACCAGAAGACTGATTCAACAACGAAGCTAAGTGAAATTGCCAGTAAAACTGGTAAATACAAATTCTGCATATTAAATTTTATTTAAGCAAGTTATTTAGGTGTATATTTATCTGTCCATCTCCAAAAAAGATTGTTGACTGCATTGCTTTGCTGTTAAAAATCATGAAGTCTCACTGAAATCTACCTTTTTTTTTTATAACTACCTAGCCATGCTAGACCCCAAAACTTCCAACTAGTCCCAGACCACTGAAATTTAGTCTAAAGTTTTCTGTTGCAGCCCCAGGCAACTAATTTACTTAAGAATTTGTTTTAAATCTGAATATATTGAGTCTTGAGCTTCTTGTTTGGCATTTTTTTCAGGATTGTTTTACTGAAAAAATCCATTCTACCAACACAATGTGCAAGGGAGCACAAGCACTTGGGTAATCATCAGTAGTAAGCTAGCCTGCAATTGTCCTGGCAGTGAATTTTAAATGGGACTATACTTATACACATTTTACAGATGTGAATGAACATTTATCAACTGTTAGTACACGTGGGCAAACTTCCCTGTGACACATCAGTAAACATCACTCTCCCACCTTATACATGTGCCTTCTGGTTGTGGTTGGGGTTTTTTTGTTTGTTTGGGTGTTGTTTTTTAACTGCTTTATATGTTGATGTAGTTCATCTTCACAAATCTAATAAATCTTTGCCAAATATGCCTCAGGAACATTTGAAGTTACAGCATTCATGAATGAGTATTGGAACTAATACTAGAAATAGTAAAGACATTTAATAGCAAATGCAGTTTTCCAGAGTAACTGTATAAAACGTTGCATATATCTCTTTTGAACTGTTATTACCCTCTTTGAAATCAGTAGAAACTGCTTTATTTTTGTATGCTAAGGCTTGAATACATGGTCCTTGTAACCCCATCTAATTTAGGTATTCCTGTTTATCATAAATGGTACCTTATTTTTAGCAATCACAAGTAAGAGATAATAAAATGTATCTGCACAGGGATAAAAGTAAAACTTTGGTGATTGTAATAAAAATACTGAAAACTGTACAAATGGGAAGTTGGGCATAACTCAACTACTTAAAAATTCCTAAATGGGGGAGGGGCAGGGGAGAGTGGGGGGCAAGAGAGGGAGAAGCTAGTTTAGCTAAGTAAGCAGGAAGAAGACATATGAGGATTTGATTTGGCCAGAAGTTTATAAGAGTAAACTTGCTTCTAGTGTACTTCCATCTTGTCAGTGGCAGATAAACATAGTATAAAGGCAACAGGTTTGCAGGTCTTCTAGTAAAAGGATCTCCTATAAGCCATAGCAAGCTGAACTTACTGGGTGGTGTATCTCTATTTGTGAGGCTTCAGGTGGTGTCCTCGTGTTAAGATGTGTTACAGCAGCTTGTGAAATCTTGTGTTCTAATTAAAACTTGAGCCAAGCACACTCCCATTGTGATTAACTTTGTCATGATGCTAGGGAAAAATTTGTCGGTGAAATTCTACAATTGTTTTCTATGGTAAAAAGAAGTTATACTGAAATATCTTTCAGTTATACTGAAAATCACTGAGATATCAGTGATTATCTGCCAGCTGATTATGACTATTATTATGCCAGCAATAATGATTAATGATTAGCTGCCAGCTTGTCTGCTCTTATTTGTGTATCCCTGAGATGGCATGGTTGTTGCAGCACTTACCTGGCATTTGAGAAATGGAACTCAGTTCTCTGCTTTAATACATAATTACTTGCTTTCAGATGGGTTTGTTTCCTCAGATGTCAAATGAAGATAGCATACCTTTCTCTTCTCCTTTTTTATTTGTTAGGAGTGTGACCATGTTCTGTTCACTTCCAGGATGTAAACATTTGATGTCCTGTGATTATAAATAAAAGTCAGCTTTTATAATCTTGGAGGATAAACCTTGTGAAGCCATTAGAATAGCCTGTATAATGAGAGACCAGTAAGAAGAGATGCTAGAAGTGCTTCCAAATTAGTAAATCATTTTTCAGCTTTACTATGGACTAGATAAACCAGTGTGTCGTTTTGACACAGAAATGGGAGCTTCTGCCATGAAGGAAAAATTAGGTTTTCAGTATTCTGGGCTTCATCTCAGAAAAGTTTTTAAATTGCCTGCAGTGTCCTAAAACTAGGAAAAGAACATCTTATTCTTGCCTGTATTCAGATAGCCCACTCTATGTCCCTATATTCTTCTATGTTCCAAATAATGAATAGATGCTGTGAATCTCTGCAAAGTCATATGTTACATCCCAAGCACAGATTTGTTGTTTTGTTGAAATAAATTACTTGGATTGTTTAAATTTATTAGCTATTGAACCCTAATAAGTTAAAACCAAGAGTTTGGAAAAAGAAATAACAGAAATACAACTCACTCTAATGTTTTGCCAGGAAATTTTATCCTAATGCCTGAAGTCTGAAAATTTAATGTAATCATCTAACTAAGTATCGTCCAAAGTTCCTATAAGTGTTGATTAAAGTATGAGGGTAAAAAAGCCTGAGTGTACCAAAAAAACACTTTCAATAATCTCATTAAAGAGGAACTCCAAGTTCAAGTATAATAAATGGTTATAAATTTGTCATCTTGTTTATTTATGCCAAAGCCAAATGCAACAATGATGTGATATTTAATTTATGAAAATAGTCCAAATCATATTAGGCCACCTGAAGTGGAAATGGACATGTGAATATTATCTGGAACAACAGTGTCGGTATACCCTGTTCTTCAAATAGGCGTATTTGTAACTATACCTAGGACAAGAACCCATTTCCTGATTCCAGGGCCATCAAATTATTTCCTGGTTTGTCTCTGATTTAGAGGGTTCTAACAAACTTTATACAGTTTTAAAAGGAAAGCAGAGATCCTTTTTGATTTATATACAGGGCTTATTATCAGATGCTGTGACTTTCTGGTTTTGTTAATGGATAGTTTTTATAAAGAGACAAAATTAGCAGCATGCAAGGATACAGCACCAAGTGTACATGTTGCTGATGTTCTGGTTTTTGAAATCATGTAGATGCATGCACAGACCTTGTCCTAGCTGACATGCACAAGTGGAATTGTATCATCACTCTCTTCAGCTCTTGTTTTTCATCCACTTCCAAACGGATCATGGATACCTCCACAACTGAACTCATCTATACTTCCTCACTGTAATAAGACACAACTACTCCTGTTGAGCTCTGGCCCTATAATTTTGTAATCAGACATCAGAAATTGATTGTCTTAATTGTGTGCTTAATTTGCATTCAGAATTACCAAGATTATGCATGTCAATTAGGTATTTGAGTCCACAATTAGATATTGCACATTTTGGTAATTGCACATGGAAATTAGTTATACGTTTCCATGTAGATGTTTTTGCACACAGTTGGATAGCTATCCTATTCAAATTTAAGAAAATTCAGATATTAATCTATAAGGGCTCCAATAGGGCAGTAAAGAGAAGCTGAGATGAACCAATATTATTTCTTATGCAGTTTAATAAAAGGAGCTATTTAAGATGTAAAGATTAAAAGATACTTTTTGACTCATTAAAAGCAGGGGACTCTTGCTTTCTAGGATCTGTTGGATTTCTGAGAGTTATTCAAAGTAGAATTAGAGTATTTGTTACCTCATTTCAAAAGTACTTCTCTTTAATTCCAAAATTAATTTTTCTTTAAATGGATGTCTCATTGGTTAAGGTTGTGCCCTGACAGATGTTCACTACTAGAAGAGCTGAAATATACTTTTCTGTTTTGCTGTGCTTTTGTAAGGGACAAGTTTATTCAGCAGCAGTTGGAAACAAGTGTGGGCAAGTTGTAAAGAAATATTGAGAGGCATACTAGTTTGAAACTTTGGATTTCTCGTATGCAAGAATACAATGCTTTTAAAAATGTTTTTTCCGTTAACAAGGAAGGCAGTATAGCATAACTGGCAGGGCATGGCTGTACTGACTAGAGATGTGAAATAAGAAAAAATGAGTGTTTGGAGATTTGGATTTTTTCTTATAAATTTGCCTTAAACTGGCATCGTGACAGATTATAGATGTGTTAATAGTGTGCTCTGTCAGAATGAGGTACCACTCTTCAAGAGGGTAAAGAAAAAGACAACAGTCTCTGAGGAAGTGCAACAATACATTTGTACTGTTGAATAGCAAACCGTCTCTGCTACATGTAAAGTGAACAGTCTGAGGAAGCTATTATTTGTGCTGCCTTTAAAATTAATCATGATTTCTTTGGCATGGTTCCAGTTAATGCCACACATCCAGGGCATCTGGTATGATAAAAAGGGATACAAAGAAATTTGCATGTTGGTATGTGATTTTTCTAGTAGACATACAAAGTGTTGAAATTCTCAAAAAAAACCAAAGGCAAGACTGAGAATAGACTTGGTTTAAGAAACAAATTAAAAACCCCATAAACCTCCTCCAGACAAATAAAGACCAAACCACGCATACATTTTAATTATTTAACCATTTTGCAGAATCACCTCGTAGCATCTGTTCACTCTGAAGCCTGTAGGCAGAAAACACTGATTTGTTAAACTTCATAGTGCATGAAATCAATTTTTAACACTTTTACTATTTTGTATCAAACAAATGTCACTTACATTTCTTCATATATCAACAATATAGTTTTCAGAACTTGTGTATATATGGCTCTGGCAAGAGAAAATATATTTTCTCCTGACAGATCATGTAAACTGAATTCTACACTAGAGATAATACCATTTATTAGCAATTTTTGATAATTTCTTTATGCTGTATGCTCATAGTTGATAATATATATTCATTGTAATAAATATTCCACAGTGCTGTTTTCTCAAATAGCAGAGATTTTATAAACTACTGTGGTTTTTTTAATACCAAGAATAATTCTAGTTTAATTATGAAGCAGTAATGCATTCCAAAGGGAAATAATGATTTGTATTAAATATTTATTTAAGCATATCTGATTTATGAAAATGTAACATTAGAGACTTATTTCCAGTACAAAAATTTGGCTTTATCAATTTTTAGAGAACTCTGTTTTGGGGTGAAATCCCTGTGTTTTAGGGGAAGTATCTGTGATAACTCTAAGCTAACATGAGTTCCGTGTATTTGGGAGAGATGGGCTCTCCCAAATACACGGGAGAGATAAGGCTTTCTGCAGCTTTAAAATGTCTGGTCAAAAGAACATTGATGTTATAAATAATTTTTGATATTGCTGAAACGATAGTAAACTGTTTGTTTTTCATATTTTTAAGTGTTAACAACAATTTTAAGAAATATCAGCTGTATGTAGAACTGTTTTAGCTAAGATGTTTCCTGGAAAATTTTATAAACATGATGTATTTTAGGTTGTGATGAATCCCAATGAACAATTTTAAATTCATATGAATTCTACATATTTTGTGAAAAATAGTTGTATTTTCTGAATTTCTGAAAAGCTTTAATGACAGTAGCTGTCTTGTGCTGCCGTTGATTCTTCTGTATACGGACTGATGGCAGTGTGTATTAAAGTCACCCTGAGTGCTGAAGTCAGTAGGCTCTGAATCTGCCAGTTAGTCAGTTACTGTATTTTGAAATAGCTATGGAAAGCATGCTGCAGTGTGCTGCTCACAGCTGATGAAGTAGCTGTTGTCTGGGAAACTCCCATCTTTGCACTGCCACTCTTAATTTCCAGGCCACATTAGTCGAAGTCAAGAATATGCTTATGTGGCTTTTGTTCAGTTTGGACCTAAATTTCAGAGATATATTGAAATGACAAATTGAATCCAGAATAGTAAGAGATCAATGCAATTTTGAATATTTAGGTATTTTGTATACATTCTTTTCTTTATTACTTGTTATCAACATGATAGGCGCTGGGACAGTAATAGAATCATAGAATAGTTAGGGTTGGAAAGGACCTTAAGATCATCCAGTT
>JBAFWW010061773.1:0-16131 GCA_036873685.1 Agapornis canus | reverse complement strand
GGGTGTTTTTTTGTTTGTTTTGTTTTGTTTTGGGTTTTTTGTTTGTTTGTTTGTTTTTTTTTTTGGAAGCTTTATCCTTTACTTAAAGATTCAGCATTGAATCCCTGAGTTATTGTTAGTAGTGTCTTACTATTTACAAGTAGTCAACAGTAGGCATTGTTCAGTCTGGAACTTAGTAAGAAGTTCTATTTTTAAAATTATAGCCTCCCTAGTATCTAAAGTAAGAGGATCTTCTAGTTGACTTGTGAACTAATCACCTTAGGATTGTCTTCTTTGAGCCTCTTGCTTGTGCTAGATTCAATCCATGTTTTTCTTATACCTAGCCCAGATTGCATGGAAACAAATTTGTTGTATGTCTTTGATAAGAACACTTTACTGCTAATAAATTTGCTATATGGAGACATTAAAAGAGAAAATATGTAGTACCTTTTGCTCTCAGTGAAAAAAAAATGCAAAAGTTCTTTTTTGATGAGTCTGGAATTAGGACATGGTTACATTTCTGAAAATGCATTGCAGATTGAGTGGAGCAGAGACCATTAATAGCCTCTTTTTGTTGAGGAGGAGAACTATGACTGTATTCTGCAAACAGATGTTGTGCCATCTTTAACCACATATTCAAGCCACTTGAAATTTAAGTTAATAGCAGTTTTATTACTCAGAGACAGCAGTGGTTTAAGGGGTAACAAGGTCACTGATATTTTTCCTGAAGAAATGTGGAATTGACAGAAAGTGTGCTATCCTGGTAAAAAAAAAAATCTACATCTACATCAAATCTACATCTACAATCTACAAGGAGTAGATGTCTATAAGGAAAGCAATTTTTAACATCAAATTTTAGATAGTGGGAGAGGTGGAAGAGTAGCACATCAAAAAGGGAAAGCACATCAAGAAGGAGAAAAGCAAATATAAATACTGTTACTAGCAACATGCTAAACTCCTCTGTGAATAAAAAAACACAAGGTGTGAGATGGATAAAACAACTTGACTAGTAGTACTTCATCATATTACGCACATTTATCGTTCTTCTGAGTGGATTGTGAAAAGTCATTTACTTCTTTGCCTCTTGAGTAAGCCTCTGCGTTGAAGGCTGCTACAAATTAAGAGAAGCCAATGAAGGATACTGGGGTCCATGCCACAGAAAACTAATCTAAACATTCCCAGTGTTTTCAGTATCATAACAAGCAAATAATTGTAATTAACATCATTCAAGACAAGGAGAAAATTTGGCAGACAGGAGCAGGATGCTCACCCTGGCACATACATGTATATACATGACAGAGAAATGGGAAAATGAAAAAAAAAACCCTACTGGTAAGTGGTACCTACATAAACTACACCTGATAGACAGCTTCAGAACTAAACTGTAAGCTGAATGTAGACTGCAAACATAATTGCTGAGGGGAGTCACTGAGTTTCCTAGTAGCATAAAACTATAACAGCAAAACATGGTACTGTTCTGCCATGTCAAGGTATAGAAGAAATGGTGACATCTTGTCATAGTGACATCTTATGTCAGTGAAGTGTTTTATTCCATATGCCCCAGAAAACAATTGGAAACAGCTTTCTTCTACCCACCCACTTCAGCAATAGCCAAATAATTTCTATTTCTGCAGTTTTCTGTTTTCCTATCCATTTTACATTTGCATCTTCTGTCACAATTTTTTTTTTCTTTTAATGAGGAATCTGTGTAATATTCCAACCTCTTAATGCCCAAATCAGATACAGCACCTGAATTTTCTCTTGAACAACTTTTGCTGAGCTGCTGCTCTCCAGGACTGTTGTATCACAGCTTTTGAGACAAAGAAACACTGTACCTGTTTTTTGAAGATAAGAAAAGATACTAGGTATATATGGGCTTAAAGTTTGAAAAATTTGAGCTTGAAATGTCCATTATGGGAGCCATTTACTGCCTGTCTTTTAATCAGGATTTCCTTAAATTGGAGGGATAATATAATTTTTGCAGTGTAAATTAGTCTCCAGCAATCACAGGAAACAATTATAGACACTTGCTTTGCTTCAGAAGTGACTGTGTTTGGCGTGTGAAGGCTTGTGTAAGGCAGTCCTTAGTAGTCTCAGTAGCATCTAATACATCTTTTGTTTTTATAGTTTTTAATAGTTAATAATAGGGTTTTTTCGGGGAATAGCTTGGTGTCAGATGTTCTGATTTTTTAAACTTGACAAAACTTCATTCACAGTAAAAAGCTATTTTGCTTTGCTTTACACACTAAAATCATGTTTTATTATATTTACCTGATAAAAAAAAAAATTATTTTTTTTTTTTTTAAAAAAAAAAATAATTTTTTATAAAATTTAACTAAAAAAAAAAAAAAAAAAAAAGAAAAGACAAAAAGGAATACTATTGTTTAACTGAGCTGTTGTTTTTATATATAAATTATTTTAAAGGGTTTGAGATGACAATGTATTTTTTTATGAGAGTCAAAATCTATAGAGGCCTCAGCACTTGGTTGAAGATATCTGGGCTACCTGTTGGAGCAAGTCTGGAAATTAATGGTTCATAGCATTGTCTCAGAGCAGTGGAAAACCCTTTTCATTTCACACAACACTTACACCTTGCAGCAATATGCTTCTATTTCTGTTGGTGCCCTCAAAAAAAGCTTAGCAAAATACAAAGCAATACGACCTCAGCCCTCAGTGGAAGTGGTCACAAATTGTATTGTACAACATAGCAAAGTTACATCTATTATATTTAATGCAATGCTAACAGAAGGAAACTTTGTGTCTTTACAGTCCAAATTATGGAACAAGAGCTCTCAATCAATAGACCTATTAAACCTCTGGCTGCTCTTCATAAAAGTCACTTCAGACTTACAAGCCTTCATTGACCATTTTTTATTTTGTAGACTGGTATGGCTTAGCTGGCAAACCACTGCAGAACAAAGTCAATCACCTACATGTATTGCGTATTTACACTCACCTGTGTTAGACAGAGTCTGAAAGGTGTCATCAAGACACAAAAAGTAATGGCCTGAGGTTCTGGAGACTCCATCCAGTTTCCACAGCCACAGAATTACTAGTATGAAACTTTCTTTGTGTAAAGAGAATATGTATACTCACAGTCAGTGTATTTTCCCTGAGCATATTTCAGACTTCTGAAAGAGCCGTGTCCTACTCCTGGAGAGTACATCACATTCAGGACAGACACCCTATGGCTCTGGTGTGACAAAAGCTGGGCAGACACCCAATATATCTCAGGACTCATTGTAAACCGGTGGGGAATGGATGTGCTTGGCTTGGACTCCACAAAGAAACCTGAAGCTACCAGCTTTGCTGAAAAACATGCTTAAAGCCGTTGTGCAGCCTGTGAATGTAAATTAATCTGCACATTGATCCAAGGAACATGTTTTGCTTCAGAACTGCCAAGTTTCTGTGGCTTTGAATATATAAATTTTTTCCACAATTCCATGTAGATTGAGAACTCTGCTATTTAGCCTCTGAAAATGTAAGAAAGAGATTTTCATTAGGTTCCAAGAGGTGCTCAGAAAGGCAGTCTCTGAGGAAAATTATCTCCTAAGCCTTCTCCTGGGGTACTGTAACTTGTCCATCATTCCTTGCTTCAGCTTTTGCTCACAAGCAAAATATCTGTAGAAAATGTGTGCTCTGTTGCCTGCCAATGAAACCTAGAGAAAGAATTTCTTTAGGGTATTACATGGATGTTAGCTACTTGCTTATGCTTTTTGCCTAGTATGAAGTAGTCAGAGAGAATTCAATAGTATTTTTAATTGCAGATGCATACTTTGTAAATATTAAAGGATCCTTCAAACTACTCTATATCATACTAGAAGATAAGCAAATGAACTCACTGCAGCCTGATGTTAAGTAGAGCACAATATGGTATGTGTAAACAATTGCATAATCTTAGATGGTTCAATTCAGTTTAATTAGATAATATTAATTTGCAGATTCCAAAATCTAATTACATAAAATTTAAAAAGGCACTCCTTTTTCACTGGGGAAGTTTCCCTCCTTTGCAAATCATTAAACATTTAATTTGAAGTGCCAATATCTAGCCTAATTGCCCAGAAATCATGAAATACGCCTGGGGATGTTAATGACCAAAACAACATAAAAATAGGTATAAATGCTTTGCCAGATTTTTTTTTTTTAATTAACTGTAGGGATTTCCTCCATTCCTTGATAGAAATTAAAAGAAGAGGGATCATTAATTTAGCACACAATTTCTGCAGACACCTGTAATAATATATTACTTTGATAATATACAGGACTCAATATCATCAATTTGACACCACTGCTGCTTACAGAATTCCTGACTAATAAAGTCCAAAGCTAGGGAAAGAGTTGCATGTTTGTTAAATTTTGCAACAACATATCAAAATGAGAACATTATTACTGTAATCAAGTTCATGGTGAAACATATATGTATCAAAATTATCCCATCAGGTATACTGGACTTGGAATCTTCAAGATGCATGAGGAAGGTTTCTTCGTTATACTCCATTTCTTATGCAAAGACAGTACAAATGGAGTAGAGAGCCCTTGGCATCCATTTTTCAGTACTATTCTGTCATGAGGAAAATGCCTACAAGTGCATTTGTACAGTTGATGTAGCTTCAGTGCTCCAGAGGAGAGTCTCATCCCATCTACCCATTCCCATCACTGCACTTGTGGGCAAAACAGGGCAAGGGAATGCTGTGCTGTGATTATGCCCATTATCTTACTGCAGGCTGCTCCAAGTACAGCCTGTTGGCTGCGGACTGGAAGAATAGAGAGCTGGAGATATGCCCTGGGTAGGTTGCAAGTTACAGTGTGCTCATGCCCTGAGAACTAGAGTATATCCCGTTTTTAGCCCTTACCTCTGTTTTCTTTCTTTCAGACAATGACAAGATTATAACAAACGTATCAGGAATTTTAGTTGCCATCATCCCATTCTTCTTTTGTATTGGCTTGGTTTAATAATGCCATGTATCCTTGCAGAAGAGCAACATGTTATGAGCATGTGTCTAATTCTGCTTGAAACCAGGTTCCAGTTTCCTTCTCACTGCAATTCCATATCCCCTATGCCTGAGTAGATTTGGAGGCCAAAATGCAATATCATAAGCAACAAGTCACAAACACATTTTCACATTCAGTTCTCCATATTGCTGCTGATATCCTGAGCGTCCTATCAGTGTCCAGAGTGCTGCTCTACCCATGATCTTTCTCTTGATGGGAGTAGTGCCTTTAGTCCAGGAGCAGCGGTTCTTTCTACAGGGCTCCCTGTTTGTGAATATATTCAAGTAAAAGTTTCCCTTTGCTGTGCCTGGCAGCTGATCATGGTCATTGCCTGCGGCGCTCAGTCTGGGACACTCTCTCCTGATGTGACAACTGATCTTCATCCAGATGGTGGCTTCTCCTCAACAATGAAGGTTAAGGCAGGCCCCTTGATAGTTTGAGGAGCTTAGAAGGCACCCTGTGCTCCTTCAGGGTTCACATGTTTGGCCTTTAACCCTCCTCAGATGTCTCCGTCTGTTTCTGCCTTGTTCTGCTGTGCGGGTGCACAGAATGGGGCCATTGTTCCTGCCTGCTCTGTAGCCATTTGGCACTCCCAACCCTGGTCTCACTGTGGCAGATTTGGGTACATTGTACACTACAGGTGTGGAGCCCAGCTCTGTTAGCAAAGCTTCAGTACAAATATCTGGCTTTTGCAGCCTACAAACAAACCAACCCCCCTTAGAGATGTTTTTTTGTATGAAACATCAGAGCTGCAATGCAATAGTGAGGTAAACTCAGGAGGGAACAAGGAGAATACATAGTTTTCCTCAGGCTTGCAAATAGTGATACATTGGGCACTGTTAGGGGTATCCTACATACTTGAATATGATCATATGATACCTACATTTTCTTGTCCTAGTCTGCTTTTCTTATGCATACTGCTTTGGATGAAGTTTGGAGATCCAGTGTTGAGGATAGGGACATTAATTCTAGGAGCTTTTTGCTGCAGACATACAAGTATTGTGAGGCCTTATCTGGGCTGAGGGTGGGAAAATGCCATCTATAAAAATATGAAGATAATCACAAAACTTGTATCAGCTTCAGTGTGTCCTAGACTGAGTTTCTTCTCACCTGGCAGAGAAAATTTAATGGCAAAATATATTAGTTGATGACTTCTGGATACACTGTGTGGTGGTAAACTCAGCTAGATTGACCCCTTTCACTGGTGCACCCAGCCCACTAAGGTCTCTGTTTTATCAGACCTGTGGGGTGGAATTACAGTTGTGAGTCTTTCTTTTGCTAGGAATAATATAAATTTAATTTGGAATTGTAAGAACCTTCATTACATGTTATTTCATGAGTACCAACTTAATCCCAACTAGCAACATGAAGAAATCAGTGTGAATGAACACTAAGGAGGAACAGAGAGCTATATTGTATGGGCTAAATATCCTTCTTTTTGTTAGGCAGTGCTGTGCTACAGCTGTTGGTTAATATATGTCTAAGCAGCTAGGAGTACTTCAGATATTTTTAATCAATTCCTACAAATAGGACACAACATTCAAGTGGTAAACAAATACAGACTGTTTGAGAAAATAAAATACACTATAGAGGCGCAATGTGCACAATAGGCTCTATCTCATTTCCTGTCTGGAACAGTGCAACTCTTAAAGGTACTTCACTTCTTGTTTTATAATCTTGCCTGAAAAGATTTCTTTTTTCTCTTATGTTATTTCCTTTACCACTCCAATCATTTAAGTACCACTTTAATATTACAGCATTTAAAACATGGCAGTTCTTTTATATTTTAGTATATGAACCCAATGCATGCGGCTGCTTTAATGGTTCTCTGCTTCTGATAAAAGAATACACTTCCCTTAAATTTTCCTATTGGCCATACTGCAATAAATGTGAGAATCAGGCTTTATGTTAATTAGCATGTATAAAACCCTTAAATGAATATAGGACCTGGTGTGCAGTTACAGTGTCATTTGTATAAACCTCAAGTACAGTAGGGGTATGAGGTTGACAATGTACACCCTGGAGTGTATTACTGCTTTTATAAAAATCATAATTCTTTCACTGACTTCAGTAATGGACTCCAACCTGTGCAGATGTGGTTGTGTAATTACACATCTGAGAATCCTCATTAACCAATCAGGGTTGTCACTGCTCAGCAAGTCATGCATGTCAGGCAATTAATCTTATCAGGAACAACTCTCCTTGGGCAACCTGGAGGATCCACAAAAGTGTATTATCAAAATTACTCTAAAATATACAACCAAGAGAAGAAAAACAAGAAAAATAAAATCAACTCTAACATAAAGAGTATACTAGAGTCATCTGTTCCATGCCTTCTTTCTGTATAGTTCATTGTCTTGATAAGACATGCACTTGATGAAAGCACCACAATGTTCACAAGCAGCTGACAAATTGGCCACTAACAGTCTTTCCAAACCTTGTAAACTAAGGACAGAAAAGCTTTGATTCAAAGTTTTAAAGACATTACTTTTTTGCTTCACCTTCTGCTTACACTTCATATTTCTTTTTCATACGCAAGCTATAGTAATATTTTCTTGTCAACTGCATTCCTGTACCAAAGGATTTTATGTTCTAACTGGTGATAGAAAAAAATAATAAAAAGTGTGGTTAAAGCAGGTGCTGTTTGTAGTGTTTATATAAACACATTAGCACTCTTTTGACACAGCATGACCTGAACAAGTAGTTCATCCTACTAGTAGCAGGGAAACAATAACTGAGCGTGCCAGAGCCAAGTTAATTCAGACACTGCAAAATTAACACCAGATTATGAATACGCTTGCCACTGCTAATTAATCGTGAAAATTGCTGGAGGAGTTCCCCTACTGTGAGGGATATTGGCAGAAGTATTTACTGCTAATAGGCCTTGTTTAAGCTTTTTTTTTTTATCTTCTGCCCCCTTAGAGATAAAACAATAGACAGCACAGGAACTGGTTGATTATTGCATATTCTTTTGGCCTGTTTTCTTATTAACATTTCATAATATCCCTAGAGGTTTTCTTTCTATTATTAGAAATACATATTGTACGTTCACATTCAGTGCATTAAACTGTCCCTTACAGAGGAGAATAAATTCACAGTCTGGATGTTGGTTTTCTATATTCCACAGTGATCTAACATTATGCCATATTTTGCAGCAGTAATTGGGAGACATCATAAAAGAGTTTTGTGCATTTCAAATAATACACAAGATTTTATAACCTTAGGTAGTGGTTACGTGAGCTACAAAATCTTTGATGTGCCTATCATTTTAACCAATTTTCCTTATACATGCTTTATTATGTGTTTTTTTAAGTGTAAAAAAATGATCAAGATGTTTTCAGTCTACTAGTTTTTTTTAATATAGTAAAGACATACAAGCATGACTATATTAGCTAATTAAAAATAAAATTTAAATAAATTAACTCACGGTAGGTCACATACTCTCCTTTACTTTTTCCTAAAATAGGTTATTGAATATAGTCTATTCATGTTATATGTTTCCTCCTTCAAACTAAACAAGAAGAAATGTGTCCACCTTGACTGTTTTTTAACAGGTATGCTATTGGGTAGAATCAAAGGCCAGTTCCTAGTGAGATTAATGGTAGATTTGCTACTGAGTTTAATGAAAGTGGGGTTGAGTCCCATATCTGTTAAAATTTTATTATTGTACAATGTGGGGATTATAGAGGCATTTATTGCTGATTTTATGATGAACAGTAATGATTCTTGGCCAGTATATGTGGATATTTGATTAAGTCCCTATACAGCATATTCTTCAGGCAATTTAGTCAATAATTATAACCATTTGACTTTTATAAGACTTTTGAGATTGACTTTTTCTTTCAAAAATGTTTAACTAGTTCTTTTAAGAGCTTGTTCATTATTTTCCTATTGATTTTAATAGGAATTAAAATTTATTCCTTAAATATTTAGTCTTAAGCACAATATCTCATATGTCTGTTGAATATTGGTCAGTTTTTGTTTTTCAAAACTACTTAGATCTGGACTTCATTCCTTTCATTATTTTTCTTATAAAACACATACTTACTTTCCATCTCTCCCTCTTTCTGAGAAAAAGAGTACTTGCAGTCTAACCATAATCACAGCCTTTTATTTTTCTGTGGGTTAGGTATGCATTTCATGGTCCATACTTACACTCAGTGCAGACAATGTAGAAAATGTAGACAATGGACACATCACCATTTAATTCAATCATTCAGATTGAGAATGTGATTAAGTAACTAACATTTGAAAAGATACTATGTTTATTGAATTTTTACTCTTTGTGGCTTTGATAGTCTCAAATAAATGGAGGTGCTCTCATTAACATTACTTTTATATTTCATTCATCTAAACAGAGGGGCTTTTGTCTAGCTGGCATAATTTAGTGTGAAAGATCAGAGTCAAAAGTAGGCTACATTGCTCTAAACCGCTATGTTTTATAGTGAAGATGTCTTGCAAATATTTATTCATGATAGCACACTGTGTAACCTTCCCTCTGTCTTCCCCTCAAATTCTCTGAGGCTTTTTTTTTCTTTAGCTGATCCCTCAGGCAACAAAAAACAACAGCTAACAATTAGTAGCTGTCACACTGTTCTGACACAGAACAATAAAACATTGCAAAGGTTAAACTGTCTCTGGTTTATGTTACAAGTAACAATTCTGGTCATTTATATGCCTCTAGCATAAAAGTTTTATATAATTTGATTTTTTTTATATTTAATTGTAGTATCAAAGCATGTTATGTTGGATTTATATAAAGAACATGAGCCACCATTCAACAAATGGCTTTTGTTTTGAGTGAGATTGCAAGTGTAGTTCTAGGTATCTGAAGGCTGCATTCAAAACAAGGAAAAGGTCTTCAAATAAGAGCTCCTTTCCTAGGTATTACAGCTGTCTAGTATTAGCATTTTGTTGCTCCGAGAAAAAGAATGTTCAAGGCTTTGTACTGCTTACATAAAGACAATCATATCCTGAATTATTCAGGGTATCCTTTGTATCTTTCCAACTTCATTCTCCATTTTTGTTTAATGAATGTTTACAAAATTTGTTCTATAGTATTCAACTAATAATGAAGTTTTTAAAACTTGACCTTGTGTTGCAGAGGATGTTTAAGATCAGGTACCCTAATTTACAAGGAATAATAATTTATCCATGTCCTGTCTGCTTCTACATGCATGGAAAAGCATGTCTAACTGCTGCTGATAAGTGTTACTTGAGGTAATAGATGTTACTAACCATTTATATTCCTATGTCTAATAGCTTCCTTTCTCAGGTATGTTATAGCACTTATAAAAATCACATTAACAATAATATTGGGTTTTTTTTCAACCTTAAAAGTGTTTTTATTTGTATGACAAGGAGCCTCTGATTTTGCTTGAACAAATAAAATTGCTGTAATTTAATTAAGTGATCATTTTCATTTTCCCAACCAAACTATGTTACTTAGCTATGTGACTATGCATTATGGAGATAAATCCTGAAAAGAAAAACAATAATACAGCAGACAACTCCACACATTTAGTGTAGGAGCCAAAAATTTATTTGGTTTATATAATCAGTATATCTTTGATTTATGAAGAGAAAATATTAGAGTCAAGGCTATCCTTGCAAGGCTGTGGCCAAATTCACTGTGAACCGATCTGTGTCTGCAGTGGCAGCATACTGCAGTGGCCATTTTGATAACACTTTTCACAAGGACATATGCCACCCTTGAATACAAAGTCAGATTTTAATGAACAGGCATTTTGGCACTTTGTCACAGGCATATCATACTTATTCCTAGTACCTCTTGCTCACAGTGTTAATTATGATCTAATCTCTTTGAAGTCCAAAGCGGACTAAGCAGTCCTGGCACCACCAAACAACAAATAAGTTAAAGTGGCTGAAAGTTATTGATTTATCGTCTAAGTAGTTTCTCTACATGATAGCCATAAGGGCTCTGAAGTAACTATTTTGAACCATCTTGACAAAAAAACATTTGAGATGTGTGTCTTTTTATACATATATATTCAATAGACTGTGTAATTACAGCACATGGAGCAAATACTATATGTTTTTAAAATTAGTATGCATGCCAAAACGTGTTTATCTTAAAAACAGTAGCAGCTTTGAGGCAGTTATTTTAGTCCATTAGGTAAATAACACACATTTCTTAAATGCTGCACAAATATATGCTATTATGCAGTATGTGTGTTATTATATAATAGACTGCAGTGGCTTTGAAAAAGATAAACTGTTGTTGTGTCAATACTTCAAAAATTGATTACATCTTATTGTCCCTCCCTATGTTGGAAATACAATAATTAAAAGTAAACAAAGAAATGAACACAGGCAGCTCTAAAATAATAATTAAAACCTCAACTCCTGTGACTTCCCAAGCAATCATTGGGAGTTTATGTTTAACTTTTACCATTTCAGAGTATTTCCAGGTGAGATAGAAAATTCTGCTTAGTGTAGTAGAAAAGGGATAAAAAGTTATAATTTTGCACACTCCTGATGCCATATTTCTATTTGTTGGAGTAAAAGAACAGAATATGCTTAGCCTTGACTTCAAACTTCTTTTGCAAGTATTCTCTGCTCTCATACATACTTTTACTTCTTATACTTGCATGCAGATTGCTTTGGAAGTATCAGTCTTATTGTGTTGTCTATGGGCCAAGCAGAACTTAAATGACATTTTAAGATGAAAACATGAAATGCACTAAGACAAATAGGAAAGGTTTCAGGAGAATCAAAAAGAAAGAAAGAAGCTATTCTGGTAGAAACTGCTCTAGTTTAGTTTAATTACTGCTCACAATGTACTGAAGAATAGACCTACACACTGCAAGAGGATCTATGTGAAGCCTGTACCTCTCAGACTTCCACTCTTAAGGAAGATCACTGTAGTAATCATTGAAGTGGTACCAGACAGAGTCTTGTTTACATGTATGTGATTATTTTTTTCTTTTATTTGAAGAGTATCTCCATGCCTATGAAAGTATGGAAAAAAAAAATGTGATTGCAGAAGTTTTGCATGAATAAGGGTTTGCTTCATTCACAATGGGAATTTCTATTTCTAGAGCTGATAGAGATGAAAAGTTGAAATAATCTACCCAAATTTATTCATATTGTAAAGTCATAGCAATCTCTCTTTGGAAAGATCTCGACTAATTGGACACATGGGAACACTGTCATTATAGTTGACAATGACAATTTCAGTTGAAGTTCCAGGAGTTCACAGAAGAGAAATTAGTTTTTAGTCCTTAAAAGCAGTCCCTCTGGATGGGGTATGAATATCATTTGCTGGATAACCTGGTTTCTACTTTCTAACCTGGAGCAAGGTGGCACTTGCTCCAGGAATGCCATCCTCGTTTCCATTTTGAGGTAGTGAGTGTCAGGCATAAGATAATATATTCAGTTTACTACTAAAGGCAGATACATTTAAGGGTACTTGCATTTTAATTAACATAACATTCAGAAGCAAATTGAAAAATGAAACATATTACATAGGCAATTAATTAAACAAAAAAATGATTATGTAATTTGTATCATTCTCAAACTGAAAATTCTCACTTGTGTGACATAAGTAAATTGCCCCAAATTACAAGAATGAGGCATTTTAGTTAACACAGATGAGAGGAAGCAGTTTAGGATAGTTCTCACAGTTTTGATATTTTGTCCTGATTTCAAAGTAATTACAAAATTTTAGTTGACTGGGAAAAATATTTTGCTCTGTTCCGCCACTGTAGTTTTGAACTATCCATGCCACTGCCTTACACTCAATGGTTTCACTATCAGGGCTATGGCTAGACTCAAAGCTTTACTTTCATCAGCCAGCTCCAGCTTCAAGGATTAAATTTTTTAACCAATATTTTTATTCTGGTGATAAAGATGCTGTGCTTCACATTTGCATGTTTCTCATGTGAGAGCTGGAATCTTGAGAACAATCATCAAAATTGTTCTTCCAAGAGAAGCCCAGGGAAAGTAATGCCCTGCAATTTTCTGTAATGAATAACGTATTTTCCTTTTGAATTGAAAAGCTTACTTGGCTTTTCCAGCATATTAATTCTGACAAGAAAAGCTGGTTTATTGTATTTGTATATGTGGAAGACTTTTTGTACACTTTCACATTTATTTTTATTTAAAGTAATATTTATTTCTATATCTTGCATGGATAGGTGATCCAATGAAAACACAGCACATCTTTACGGACAATTCCCTTGCTTGCAGGAATCCTTTGGTATTTTAGCTCCAGTGACAGAGAAAAAATAGTTTGTTATGAGTGCTGAATTGCTTTTTCTTTTCACATGTAGTAGCACTTAAGTGTGATGTTAACCCTGAGGCAGGAAAGACTTTAAATGACCTGTTCTGACTGGAATTGTGTTTACTGTACTTTTTTTTCAAAATGCAGTGCAGGATGCCTTCCCTTATCAGTACCTAAAGTCTAACAGCTTGCAGACTCAAATTTCCCCCTTCCAGGCAATGTTGGATTTGTCTGTTGATTTTCACAACAAAGGGATTCATGAATTCTGCAGCTTGAATATCTGCCTTGTACTACCTAGTGTTACCCTCTACGTAAGGAATCAGCATTTTTCAGCTCCAGAAATTGCCCAAAAGGCTGCTGGAAGCGTTGCACATCAAGATGAGTAGGTACACATATTTCTAACTGTTTGCATCAGGAATTCTGGCAGAGAACTTGTACAAGTACTCTCTGCGGGACTAAACAGGTGAAAAATTGAGCAGTGTTTGTAGAGGGTGATTGCCTTTGGTATTCCTGACTGCAGGTGTGGCATGCAGGGTTTACTCATTTGAACCCTCAGTGAATCCATATGGCAAAAGAGCCCTATAAACATAATGAATGTGGAAATAGCTCCCACTGGAGTTTGACATCACAGCTCCCCCCAGTCACTCACTGTGTTCTGCTCTAGTTTTCCTTTATCCAGGCTGCATCTTGTGTTTCTTCCTACCCTGCCTTACACCTGCAATATCCAGACAATGCTGTTCCATTTACTTTCCTTCAAAGAACCAAATTATTACTTGAAGCAACCTTTTGTCACTCCTGCCATGTCCTAAAAACATCTTGTGTGTTTGCATTTGCATTGTCCCTTCACTTCCTAGAGGTTGTAAATTCCTGAAGAAGTTTTATGTTGCCTCATTTCATGCTACAAATGGTGCTAAGTACACTGGGGATGTTACTGACATGCTAACACCTGCCATGCTTATTGGAGAGTAAAATGCAAAAGGTAGAAGTCACTGGGCTTTTTTTTTTTAACCTCTATCACAGTAAGTCTCTTGGGCAAGCACACATATACATACATGAAGTTTGGTTTATTGCTGACTGCTACCAAAAGCCTCAGTGGCCTCAGCATCCCTCTATAACAACAGGAAGAACCATAGCTTCATGGGTTTTTTATACAGGTTTTTTAGCAATGGACCACAGGTGCTACAGGAGTTCTCTGAAAAGTTCACATTCCCAACATGTTAACTGCAATGGAGTCCAAAATTGGCCATTCCTCAAACTTACCTTCTCCTTGCCTTGTTTCTTCTACCTGTTATCTACATATTGCACATTCTTCAGGGAAGTTATCAGGGATGTACTGTGAATAATATGAGAATTACAGACATAAAGTCTAACAGAAACTTCATGGACTGAAGTACACGCTGGACAAAAGAAACCCAGCAGTAGGAAAACTCATGTTTCTCAGGGGTTTGCCGATCATAGCTAGTGTAAAACAAATGCAAGTGTGTGTACAGTAGTGTGTAGAGATTGTTGACCATTATCTTGAAGTATGGTGAGGTCAAAAAACCCATGGAGAGTGCAGTAAGAATGAGCATGTACCTCAAGATAGGAAGAAAAGCAGATATGCTAAAAGTGGAATATCCTAAAACTCTTATTTATTTCTTCTAGAAGCTGTTGCATCTGAAAGAATCAAGTGTATAGATCTGTAATGCTATAATAATGCAGAATGCATTAATGGTTGAACTGTAGGCCAGCTTCCCTGTTTAGGCAAAGGGCACCTTATAATGAAAACATTAGTTAATTAAATCCATTCTGGCATCTTTTGACTTTTCAGTCGTGTTAAAAATGAAATTATAAAAGAAAATTACATTAAAAAATCATGAACTAATCTCAAAACATGTAAGGATGGCTGAATCACAGTAACTATGGCAATGAAATCATTGCTCAGTTTCAATGCTGGACCATGAAAATCTGGTTTTCTTTTTTAAGAAAAAGTTAGATTTTCAGCTTATCTTAGGAATCCAATAGTGTGTCTTTAAAAAAATAAAAGAGAACCTTATTATGACAATTAATAATAGTGAAAGGTTTAGAATACTGGATTTCTTTCTAGTATTGAAGGAATGTTTGAACAGTATATTGAAGAACGTTTGAGTAGCACGTTGTCAATTAACAAACAATTTTAATCTTAAAGCATCAAATTGCAAAAATACATGCAAACTTTTAAATAGAGGACCATGAGTCCTCTATTTTTCTTCTGAAAAGTTAAACTAATTGGAAAATAATTTATTTTGTAAAACCTCTTAGAGAACATCAATCATCCTATGTTACTTAAATATAACTCAACCATTATTTTTATATTATCACTCCTAAAAATTGTATTAGCAATACAAAATATCAAGATGAGCAGGTATTAAAACTAGGTATCCTGGGTTTAGCAGTAGCAGTCATTTTTAGTTCTTCTTAGTAGCTGGTGCAGCACTATGTTTTTGACTTTCGGCCTGGAAACAGAATTGATAACAGCAATGTTTTTAGATATTGATCAAATGTTTAGTCTCACAAAGGACTTTGTGAGCCTCATGCTTTGCCAGGGAGGGGGGAAGGCTGAGAGGAAGCAGGGACAGGACACCTGACCCAAACTGACCAAAGATGCATTCAACGTAATGCCCAGGATGTAACTAAGAGTTACCTAGAAGGGCTAGTTCCCTGGGGGGTTGGAGGAGATATCAGTCCATGCTTGGTTGGGCTAGGTAGGGTGAGTTATCTGACAGTGTTTGTTGATGTGCTGTATGCTCTTCCTTTGTTATTTCCTTTATTGTTATTATTACTGGTGGTAGCAGTAGTGATTTGTATTATACCTTAGTTACTAAACTGCTCTTATCTCAATCTGTGGGAGTTGCATTCTTTTGATTCTCCTCTCCATCCCTCTGGAAGCAGGGGAG
>JBAFWW010061770.1:0-14402 GCA_036873685.1 Agapornis canus | reverse complement strand
CTGCTTGTGAACCTGTCAGGCTGTATTTTTGCATGGGCACTATTCTGCTTGTGAATCTATCAGGCTGTATTTTTGACCTGTGAAAACAGAATTTTTTTCTCCAACATCCAAGAAAATTCACTTTATCAAGACATAGGACTTTAAAGAAATTTTCAGAAAAAGAATAGAACTAGGTGGCCATAGTAGAGGCACAGAGGATTTGTTTCTGAGATAAAACAGCAAAGATTATATGGACAAGGAACATGGTTTAATACTTTGAATGTAGCTGTTGCCAGCATTCCTTAGCATGTCTTACAACACCCTGACCGAGGCGTGCACGCATGTCTTAACCCCAATATTACTATCTGAGCAAAAACTACACACCAATACCTACCTAAGCATTATTTATTCTCTTCTCCAAGTAATTTGACTTAGACACCAGTGGTTTAGAATAGCATCATATCTTCATACAGCTGAGACAGTCTCAGAGTACAAGGTACCCAATATCTACAGAGCACAGCTCTGGTTATTTATCTAACCCTATACCTACCATTCCACTGCCTTGGGTTTTCACTCTCTATACCGAAATCTGCTTTAAACGAAATGGTGAAATACCAATTGTTTCTTGTCAAAAAGTTTCAGTTTTTTGATGAAAGATGTGACCTTTCTTGACAGCAAGAGTCTTATTTTGATTGATTAGTAAACATGAAGTAAAACGCGGGAGCATGCCAGTGTTAACTTGATACTGCCACAGGCTCTGTGAATCAAATATTTTTGTTTTATTTTGAACATCCTGTTAATGAGAAAAATATTCTAATCAAAGAAATGTGTTTCCTTCAATTCTCTTCAGTGTAATTTGCAGCTTCAGAATAGCATGCTCAATTATGTCTGATTTATTCTTAAATTAGGAAAAAATAGCTTCAGAAAATTAAGTAAGCCTCTTAGCAACAGTTAAGCAACATCCAGTATTAATTATTTAATTACTGTTTTATTATTTTGCATCAGGTAGAAAGAGAATAGCACTCTTGCTGAAAGGATTTCTTTCCATGAAACTCCTTCGCATGCCAGACCAAACTCTCAAAGTGAGCACAAGGTATGATGCCTTTGCCTAGGCAGAAAGACAGAAACCTTACCTTAAAAGTTGCTGGAGAGGCTGATGGGACCAGGAGCAAGAAGCAGCATTTCTTTATGCATTCTGGCACTCCAGTAGGTGGCTGGAAAAGGATCCCATCTAGACTGAGCATAAGAGGGATGCACAAAAGCAGCATATAAGGGTGCTTAGCAGCTTCTCAGGTTGGACATGGGCTCTTTTGTGAATGCCTTTTTTGGTTTTGTTTCATTCGGAGCAGTTACCTTTGGATAAGGATTTATTCTTCTCATCTCTCCTTGGCTGCTGGGAGAAGCCTCCCACCCCGCTATCACATTATGTTTTGGTGAACCCAGGGCTTCCCCCTCCGGCGCTCTCCACTCGGCATCCCTGCAGAGATACCAGCCCACGCTCAGCTTAGGAACAAGGCAGCAGAAACTGCTGATCGCTGATGCAAGATCCCAGCCCATCACCACATCTTCAGGAAACTGCCCGAGGCAAGAAGGCTCCAGAGGTTTCCTAAGAATGAACAACATCAACAGGAAATACAGTTACCGGCAGCTCACAGAGCAAGCACTGTCAGGAGATTTACCAAGCATTTTGGGGGCTCATGCAAACCAGTAATTTCCCAAATTTCCCATGAGCTTATGATCCATTTCCCATGAGGCTGAATTAATTCCTCAGATATAATACATTCTAACAATACTGGCTGAGATGGCACAGACAAAAATACACTTAGTGTTGTTGCTTTTTAGTTCTTTTGCAGTTATACCTTTTTCCCTAAGCTGCTTTTGTGCAGTGTGCTGATACCTTCATGAACACACAGAGAGGTCATGTGCATTTCAGCCATGAAATGGGCACACGTGTTCCTAAGGTACATCTTCCAATAATTAACATTATTCCTATAATTTATTACTATTTTTATATACTGCATCTGAACTGAATAGCAAATGGCTGTGTGAAAATCCTGAAAATCCCCTTTGTAAAGGGTGTGAAGGCAAAGGACCATAGATATTATGAATTACTGCCATAATACAAGCTTACATTTTGACATTTTCTTTTCAGAATCCTGCAAATGGTTGTGTTCTTGTTCTTGTCTCTTGAGTTGTGTCAACACACATGCCATTTCAGCTCCATACTGGTGGGATACAGAAAAATCACTTGTCAGCTTGGTCTATCTCTCTGGCTCTATCACCAGAAAAAGGATAGTCTTGAATTCCACATGCAAATTTTTTCATACTTCAACAGGAGGCCTTATGCCATTGTGATACCTTCAGGAATGTCACTGAAACCTCCGTTGGTATTCTGGAATGAGTTACTCTCATCCTAATTTTCTAACCCTAGGACAGGGTGTACCAGGGTGTATCATGGTTCTGTATGTGCCCAAGACCTACCCCATGAGTTGGAAGTCATCACCTATGTCAGGATTGATGCTTATGAAAATTTTTGTATAGGAAGGCCTGTACCACTGCTGCCTGGCTTATACCCAATTACTTGATTTAGTTACTTACCTTCATGAAGAGGCACTGCTTTTCTCAACTTCTTTTAGCAGTATTACCATGAAATTGTTCCTCCAAGAGCAATAAAGAAGTCTCAATATTTTTAAGTCCATCAAAAGGAATTTGAAACACTATAAAATATAGGTGCCTTCAGGGATAAGCTTCTTGCTACCTAAAGCTACCCCTTTTTATACATAAATACAGATTCCCAACGCTCCTGTTTGTGTAGTTCACAATTTCACTTTTATAAAAATTTACAGCAATTAATTAACTGTCATTTAACAGCACTTAATACGAAGTGTACCAAGATGTGATTAGTCCCTCATGTGAAAGTAATGAGTTACATCAAAATGAATGACAACTAACTGGTCAAACTGCTTACAGCAGGGAAGAAAATGTTGAGGAAAAGCAGGTGAGGACAGCAGTAACCATCAACAAGATGAACCAGGTTCATGACAAAAAACTTTCAGGTTTACATCGAGTGCTGTTCCTTTCTGAGTTCACATCCTCTGTCAGCTTTATTTGGGACCAGGATCCCTGATTCAAACTGATTGCAAGTATCTGATTCAAATAAGTGAATATTTTTGCTAAATGTTGTCTGTCACATCATGTTACTTTGCTTTGGTTTCTTCACCACATGTGCTAACATGATGTGGTGCAACATAGCATGATGCAGCGTAAATGATTTAATGTGACATGACAGAAAAACATTGCTGCAGCTTTCAGAATAAACACCTGCTTTTAGCAGTTATTTTAGCTGCTGGTAGCAGTTTCTTAAAACATAGAACCTGGGTACTGCTGAAGTGCATCGCACTTTGCTGTTTATGTATGTCTAATACTTTCCGTAACACATACTTTGTTTTATTTTATTCCAGAAGCCATGATCTACTACAGGGCAGGCTGGGTGTGTTTGTGTTTTCTTTATCTTAGAAAGAAAAAAAAAAAAAATTGTCCAACAAAAACTGGGGAGAAAAGAGCTAAACTAAACCATGAATGGACGCACATGTGGGAAAAATTCTTATTATGGACTGAAAACGCCAGCTTTATTAATAGCCAAACACATATTTACCCACAGGTTATAATAATAACAGTAATAGAGTTTAAAAGATTTTTTTTCCTTAAAAATCTTCAGCAGAATGTTACAAGTGAAAATTGGGTAAAAATGATGTCTCCTTGGAGAAATATGGACACAGGTAAGGCAAACATTTAACTGTTGATTTTGTATTTGCAGATATAGGTTTTACTAATGGGAACATTTTCAATAAGAAAAGCCAAGATTTATGCATGCTTTCCTAGAATTTTAGTTTATTTCCCTTGACCTGACTGACAGAAAAATTAGCACTGGGAAATAAACCCAATGGTTTAGTTATTTAAAAAATAAATTTATTCATACTGAATATATTTTTTCCTTCCAGAAATCTTTCCATCTGTATATGAAAGTGTGAAAGCTAATTAAATTGTCAGCTACAGCTTTGTACTTCTCATTTAGAGGCCCTTCATCTCAAGCTAGAAGAGCATCATCCTCTAGGTCCTCGTTACAGAAAAGGGGAATGAAACAAAAGTGACCTTCAGCTAATCAGATCACAAAGGTAAAAACAGAGATGGATTTCAGAAAAACATAAAATACATTTGGATCACTATGATCTCTTCAAAAGGAATAAAACTGTTCCCAAGAAGCCAGATGTGCGGTTTCTGCAACCTGGAGCTCGTAAAGGCATTTGGCATGCTCATTATATACCTGGCACTTCTTGAACAGAAACATACAACCCTGACTGGGTACCTGTAAGTTTTCCACTAGCTGTCCTTCTTGCCCCTTGCCACCCTGATACATGACATGCAGCTCTTCTGTAAAATTTCAAACAGGTATCACAGACGAGGGGCTGATGTTATGGCCAGTGAAGAGGCAAGGGCCTTCAGCACTGCAGGGAGAGGGGAAATAGGCTGATGATTGCACAAAATCTGTCCTCCCACAGCACTGTGCTGCTGTGCCAACAGTGTGCTGGCCCTAGGGACTCCTGGGGTCCTCCTTTTGCCACAGCCAGCCCTGAGAATGCAGCAGGAGTGCAGTGATTCTCTTCAGGGACTGCGGATTTGATAGCACAGAGACAAATCCTACAGTTTTTCCAAATGCAAAGCACCTTTTAACCTTTGGTAAAAATTAAACACTTGGAGGGACTTGGCAAAGCAGATTTTAATTTACAATAGAAATGAGGACACCTTTGCTTGTACTTTTACAAAGACCCCAAAGAGCTCTCTTGCTTTGTGAACCTAGCAAGTTGGCAGTGTATTTTAATGTATTTATTTGATTATTCATTCATTCTTTCATTCATTCATCTATTCAGTCATTCATTCAGACACTTGTTCATTCATCTCTGTTCTTTTGCAGGAAGAGAACATAAGCCAGCAGAGGCATACTTCTTCACTGTCCTGATTTACAGCGACATCTCTGAGTTTGTATCTCTTTGGCCCTCCTCAAAAGATAAATCTCCGTGGCCCTACTCAATCCAGCATTATGCCTCATTAGTGACTGGGATTAAAAAAAAGGATTAAAAATAATGTCAGATTATAGGAAGGTAGATAGATAGATAGATAGATAGATAGATAGATAGATAGATAGATAGATGTATTGGTTGCAGTGGTTTGATTAAAGTGCTGGGGTTTTGGTGGGGTTTATATTTAAGATCTTTCATATTCACAGTCCACTAGATCTTAGTTATTTTCACAAAAAATCCCTGACTTTTTGTTAACTGGTCAAATAATTTCAATATCAGTGCTGAATGGTGAGGTTCCTATTGCCTTACCAGTGCCTGCCAGTGGCTGCCAATGCAGAGGGGAGCTCTGGTGAGCCTGGGCCTCGCCTCTACCTTTGTTGCCTCTACAAGACTTTTTGGTATTTTCTGACCCAGAGAAATATTTATATAAAGTAGCTTTTTTGGAGGTGCTATCCCTGCTCTGGTTGCTAGCAGTTAGTGACTGTATGAGTTGTGTCTAGAAATTCTTCACCATCTCTGTGTGTCTCAGCCCAAATGTACCTTTTATCTGTCTGAGTATGCCTTAAACATGGGAATATTTTCTCCCCTTCTGAAATGGAGGGGAACTACTCTTTGAGTTGGGATTATGCACACTCAGCTGCTGGAACAAATTTTCTCCCATATCTCTGAAATACCTTCAATTAGTCTTGCAGACAATTTGCAACATAATTATGTCCCTAAACTGTTAACCTTGAAAAATATTTGACAGTGTACTAACATCTCAGAAACTTGTTATCAGAGGGAATATAATAAATCCATAAATATCCTAGTTTCTCTCCAAAGTCTCAGAATAATTCTTTGTTGTTGGTCATGTTTTTTCCTCTTCGTCTTCTTTTAGACCTAGTGACAAGAGATGCAGAAGGGCATGTTTAAAGAAAAAAGCAGTTTGGAAGAAAAGGTAGTTGTATATCATATATACCTTAGTATTTTTTGTTAAAAGGGGATGTCCCTTGCATTTCTCACTTATTTGCATGTCTTCAGGGCACCACAGGACAGAGATACTGGATGGCACAACCTGCCACTCGCAATCAGGTCAGAATTAATCCCTGGTAAACTAAAAAGACAACACTGCAATTCACCACAGAGACACAGTTGGCCTAAAGTTCCAACTACTTTTTCTAAAATAAACAAATCCTCTTTAAAAATAAATGTACAATGTGCCTAAAAGCTGTGTTCTCCTTGACTGAGAAAATGAGAAATTTAAAATATGTTACATCAGTGACCTTATTAAAGATATAGGAATCCTGAATAACTTTAGTTAAAGTTACTAAAATTTTTTCTATTGGTTATTCCTTACAAACTCAGAAGCTCTGTTATATTTAACAGTCTGGCATCGGCTGCTGTTGATAACAGAGACGGTTCTCTTCCTGGCCTGTCTTACTATGCTGTCATTTGAAATCATCAGGAAAAAATAATCATAAGCTTAAAAAAGCTAAAGCAGACAGGCTGTTTCAGATTATTTCAGTATGTCTGCTTGCTGCAACAACTGACTGTTCCTGTTAAAATCATAGTCTGATTTTCCTCCTGAAAATCTGGCTATAAACAAAAGGATTAGACAAAGACAAACCCAGAGAGAGAAGATCTGGGTTAAAATGTGCTCTGGAAATTGTGGAAACATTTGAGGCTTTCTTTATTTCAATATTAAGTATTCCTAAATGCATGTATTCTTTATGTATTTCTGTATCAAGGATAAACTGTGCATCTCTAGTAGAAAATAGAAAAAGAGATCATTATTTTACAATTTAATTTAGGGGAATTTGAAGGGTAGAGATCAGGAGGGAAAGCCAGCACAGCTGCATTTCTTATAATTTTCCTATTAGAAGATACTAATTTCCACACTGCTGCTTCCTTACTTTTGGACTGTTTGCAGGTATTATTCTCAATTTGGATCCATCAACCCATAAAGCTTGAAAAGCGTGAGACTGTTTTTTGCTAAAGGAACACTTTCCCACTTAGTTCAGACATGCTTTCAGATTTTATTTGCTAATCTTCATATAAAATGGCAAAACCAGACTGCTAAAATGACATAATTACATATTTGTGATCTTATAATGTATTCCAAAAAAGAAACTTGATATATCATGTGCTTGTAAAACTTGGCTATCCTAGAAGTGGGTGCTTTGCAGTCTGGACCATGTTTTGCATTATAACAAATCTTCAGTATAGGGAATGACTTTCCTCTGGACAAAGTGCTGGAGCTTGGAGGTGCTGACCATGTTCAAGGTGTCTCAGGGAATGTGTGACATGGCAGGGAGATGAACCTGCATCTTCAAAACCTGGAAACCCCCACTACCACAGTATTCTCCTCTGTGTATAGCTTTTGATCTCAGATGCACTTGCCTTCTCCTCAATCCCTTTTAAAGCAGGTTTTCAAGCCAGCAACAGCCAAAACTTTTAAAGAGCTTAAACTTTATAATGATCCAACATGTGAAAGCATTTACTGGGAAAATATCAGGGCTGCTGTGTATACACTAAGCATTTCCTCACCCATAGTATTACATTTTGAAATGCTGGATTTTCTCTTTGAGGGAAAGATTTATTTGACTTGCTCCTTTTCACATACTGGAATTCTTGAAAGGAGGGGTTTCTAACTTCTCAGTATGTCACTAAACATAATAGATGACTGAAAAATTAAAAAAAAAAACCAAAACAAAACAAACAAAAAAAACAAATAAAACCCACTAAATTTTAAAAGGTTTCACAAGTATTTGAATTAATATTGACAGAACACATTTGATCTGGACATACTTCTAAGGCTATAATCTGAGCTATCACCAAATATCTGGAAGTTCAGAAAAAGGGTAATTATGAAATCTTTGTAGAAAGTCAGACATTTCTATAAGTGCAATTACTATTTAGTACCCTACTGTTTGATATTATCACCTGACCAGTGGTAACCGTAGTATCCAGTTGTGATATCCAATGATCTCTTTTCCAGATATTACCACTTTTACCAAAAATTAAATCAGATGACCTGAGCACATCTATTCCCCACTTGACTGCCAGTTATCTAAGCTCAGAGGTTACTACCTGTACATTCATGCTTTCGCTAGATATTCCCAAAAACATTTTTAAAGCATAGGAATTTCAACAGATTAGCACCCCAACCTGTTATTGGCTTTTTTTATGTATTTAAATCAGCTATCTCTAAACAATGGCAATTCTATTATAAGCACAATGCCAATTATGTCAACATATATACACCAGGAATACCTTTAGCCCAGTGATGTTAGTCTTTGTTACGAGCTCCTTCGTTAGAGATGCATATTTTTGCACAGCATTCTGCCTTAGAGATACATATTTTTGCACAGCATTCTGTTTGTCCTACGTATGCCACAGCTGCCTATTGAAGCTGCACAGCAAAAGCTTCGGGGATTTCCCAACAATAAAGTTGAAATCTCTTCACTGGTTAGTATTCAGCTGCGCTATAACATTTAGCAGACATCTTCCCTTTTCTCAGCTTTCAATAGGCTACATTTATCAGCATGGAGTAGCAATCAACATGTATTTGCTCATGTATTTATACAAGTCAGCTGTATGCTTCCTCATTATTTGCAATTCTTCCTTTAAAATCCCCTTGCTTTCTTTGTCTTCAGCAAAGAATTTCTGAGTATATATTATGCATATACGGTTGTGTGTTGAAAGTACTTTTTGGATTATAATTAATATATTGATATTATCACAGGTGTTTCATTAAGAGCAAAGTGACATTATTTATGAAACCCCTTATTTCAACCCCAGATGTATTTGACATTGGCATTATAGTAATAGATAAGTTGGGGGTTTTTTGGTTGTTTGGTTTTGGGGGTTTTTTTTTTGGTTGGGTTTTTTTTTTTCAGAAAGGATTATTTCTATCTCTGCACTTAAAATGTCAGTTTCCTACCAAAGGTTAAATTCTACTACTAGATTTTTGAGAAAGAGAAAATAATATACTCTACAAATCTCTTAACGTGATCTACAACAGCTACCCCACATGTAATTAAGCTATGAATGGACAATATGGCCTTTCTGAGAAATGTAAGGAATGACCGTGCTTGTTCATTGAAAGAAGAGCAGCCATGGCCTACTTTGAGTGGTCAAAGGCATTTGACTTCAGAGCCAACAGAGTTTCTATGTTTTGTCAGAACTAAATATTTCCTATTCTGTGAAAGAGATATAAGCATCTGGGTGAAAATGAAGGAACCTTATTTTTCTTCTGGACCGGTTTGTTTTATAAGAATGAAAGGTCTTTTAAAATTGCTTGAAGGGGTTGGAAGATCAGTCATTCCAATGAAAAGACACTGGTGGGCAGAATGCTGATATGTACTTCATGTTTAATCACACTTGAAAGACACAGGCACTGTTGCAGATGCTCTCACATGGGCAGCACACACGAGGACAAGAAGACACAGTTACAACAAGGTGCTCCTTGCTGCAGTGTACCAACAGTTGCTCTCTGCTTGCTCAGCTTCAGCTGGTCTCATCACACATGGTTTTATTGTCACAGCTGAGGTGCTGAACAAGAAGACAAAAAAGGAGAGGGGGGATGTTGAGGACTAAGAGCACAAGCTGCTTACAGAACAACAGCAACTCCAATCTACCTATGCCAAAGGGGAAAGAGTTCACTTCCATCACTGGTGTTTACCAGTTTGCCCCTCTAAAAATGTTTTTCCAGATGCAAACATGCATGCACTATCCTTGAGAAAAATCTTGAGAATTTAATTTTAATAAGTCCTAATTCAATTTATTTAATGCAGCATTTCTCAACCAGTTGGTTGCAACTCTAAAGGGTCATGAAAGGCAATTAGACGATGCAAGGCACTTAAACTCTTATAATTGCCTAAAATAAAAGTCTAAATCTCACTTTATAATTCCACTTATACCATAATTCTCCAAGGTCACTACAGCCTTCTCAAACACATAAAACTGCACTACAGAATTTAGAATTATGCTCACATGGAGGGGTTAACTTCACTATAAAGGGAAGGAGGTCATAAATATGTTATACATGAAATAAAGGTCCAATTGAATAGGAAGACTGAAAAATATTAAATTAATTATTCAATAAATGCGCACATTCTGCATTAATTTATCTTCCTTCCTTATCTCATTGACTTGTTTCACAAAATAGTTAAATACAATGCTCCAATACTTCTATACTCCATACTTCTATATCAAGCAACAAAATTATTTTTTAAATAATATCCAATTCAACAAGCACTTTGGCACCTGTCTGGCTCTCTTTGCCTCCAATTTAATAGGCATTAACTATCCCAACTGGGTTCCTGGAATAAAGTTAATTGATCTGTGTCAGTCAGGATCTTGAAAACTGACCACCTGAGGTTTAAGAACCCAGTGTGCTAATATGAATTAAAATAAGCCAGAAGCCTTCACCAGACTTCAGTTCAGGCTCTGACAACTCTGAGTGGCTAAAATTCATCCAAGTAAACCTCAAAATAAAACTAAATTATTTGTCTGGGCAAGATTAAGAAAATTATTATCGTTGTTATCACAATCGCTCTTGCTATTGCTACTGGTATTCCTATTATTGCTATTGTTACTATTAATAAAATTATTAAGGAATAATGATTTCTCTCTCTTCAGTGAGATATCCTTCCTGGGGCTGTAGTTTGGGATTCCTGTTTTACAGACAAAACACCAAATGCAATGAAAGAAAGATGAGCTGGTGGAGGCTGAGTAAAATGAATCAGAATTGAATAGATTAATTCACGTTTTCCTTGTTTGCTCATACGTACAGAATACATGTAGTTCAGCTGAGTTATAGGACCATAATAAAGAGTGGTCTAAAAGTACCTGAGGCAAACACTCTGAGGAGGGGAAGGATCCCTTGGGGTAGTATGTGGGGCTATGAGTAGGAGGAATGGGATTAGAGGGGAAATGGAGTTGAATATTAAGAAGAAATTATTCCCAGCAGCAAGATCAGCTAAACTAAAATAGTCTCCCAAGGGAAGTAATAGAAATGGTGCCATTTGACATCTGTAATGCTAGATTTGCTAAACCATTACAAACACAGTGTGGAGAACAATTTTACATCTGCAGAGAAATGGCAAGAACAACCTAAAACAACCTCACTGAGTCCCTGACCTTTCTAACTGCATATGCTTATTTGGAAGTAGTATGGATAAAGTCCCCAAAATGCATCACTGTGTTATCTACACACAGTACGACACAGTGGGTACACAGATTTAATGAAATATTATAATTAAATATAAATTATCTATTTTTTTCAGATATGAAAAAATCCCCACAAACCTAGTGGAGTTAAAAAAAAAAAAAAAGCGTATATTTGTTTAAATGTTTTCAAGAAATGCTTCTCCATAGAGGCCAGTGTTTTAATTAAAACTATTTAATCCAATCCTTTGAGATCTTTCCATACGTATTTCCTATCTCAAAGCAAATATAAACTTAATGTAAAGTGATCAGGAGGAAAACTAGAATGGTTTTCCTGAACAGATTCCAATGGGACAGGCCGAGTCTGACTCCAACTGTGTCGGCTCCATGGCATTACTGGTGAGATGTCCAGAGCCCAAGGAATAGGAGAATTGCCTGGCCTTTATTAAATCCTCAGCCTTTTAATATGATCATTCTGTTTCCTTCATTATATATATCTTAGTTAGCCTATCATACTGTATTTCTGTGCTAGTACAAAAATCATATGACACAACTAAAACTTTGCATTCTTCTTTCACCTGCCATTGTTGACAGCTTAGATAATATTTCTTACTAGTTCTAATAATGTATGACTTTCTCTATCTTTTTTTTTTTCAGATAGACCTCAATAGTAACTTCCCAAAGCAACATTTTTCTTACTGAAGTCACAAATTACATTTCAATTTTAACAATAAACTTGCAAGTCTTCATACTGGGTTGTGGCAAGACAAAGTTCAGGATGTGGCTGGTGACAGTCTCACCACCCCAGCTGGCATGTGCAGAAGGCAGAAGAAAAATTCCTGCAACTCTTTGTGAACCATGCCCCAACTTCAGTAGAAGTCTGGCTGGCTCACCAGCATGTTGTGTCCCAGGGAGAGGAAAATTTAACTTGGTCATCTTCCAGGAGAGATGTGTTTCCATCCATCTCTCCAGATAGACCAACTACAAAGGATCCCTAGTTACAAGAATAACACAAAGCTGCAGGGAAGAGTGGATATGATTCAGCATACAGCCAGACTCATCATGAGCCATCTAAAATTCAGATAAGATTAAGAAAAACCAGCGGAGATATGCACAAAAAACCATGGAGTGACAATGTAAAACTTTCAAAGGAGGTCCCTTCACCAGCAGGAACAGCAGAAACCTTGAAGCTTTTCCTGCTCAAATCAAAACTCCCACTGTCTTCAAATGAGACCAGGGGCAATACTTCAATCCCAGTAAATTACATTACTTTCATTCATATGAACTCTCACAGACTTTGGAACATCTGAGGACCTAGTCCACATAGGTTTTTGTTTGTATGTATGAATAATAAATGTTAGATAATGTAAATTATGTACATAACACAAACCCTTTCCAGACAAAATGAATTACTTATATTTGGTACCAGTTTGTATCAGACTTGCTGAAGTCAGTGTTTGCAATGTCTTGTCCTTGCACTGGAGGATGTTCCGTAGGAATAGAGCTCCTCAGTTGGTCCAAAAGGATTAAAAGAACTGATGGATTAAAAAGGAATTTAATAAAAAACCAAAAAAATTGAAATTGACCCGAGTACTGCAGGACAGTACGCAAAGAAAAGTAAACAAACATGGCTTCATTACACAGCTCGCTACTCAGCAACTGGTATTCAATCCCTATCCCATGGCCACATACAGTATCTTATCAGTAATTTTTGTCCAGGAAAGCCAATAAAATAAGAATGCATATTGCCAAGGTGAATTTTTTAAAGTTGCAATTTTAAATTTCCTATTAGGGTAAAGGCAAGATTTATGGATGGTATACTGATTTATAAATATGTTTAGACAGTATTTTTGGCTTTAGTCTGAAACTAGAAAACTTGATGCAAAGAAAGATTTTTAAAAGTTTTGCAGTACATAAAATAAATCCAACTTATATTTTCAAAGAGCTGTTTGGGTGCATAAAAGATGATGACAGAGCGGGTAAAACCCCTAAAATTTGCTTGTATCTACAGTGCTTCATTATTTTCTCATTAACTTGAGTTTTAAAGGAAATCATATTAGAGTCTCCAGAGGATGAGCTATATAAACAAGAGCTACAAATTTATCTGTGCATTAAAATGAATGCTATGGTAACTGGTTTGATCACTTTGGCTGCAATTTAAAAACCTAAAGGGTGTATTATCCTGAGATAATCTCACCCTTGAGTCCTTATATATATTATAACTCATACCTCTAATCCTGTAAAACACTGCCTAGCTAATAATATCCCCTCTGCCTTTGTCTGGTTTGTCACACTGCAACTAAAATGTGCCTCTTCCAACTTCAAATAATATTATTTTGATCATTCTGAATCATTAGTTTATGTCTGACAAATGTGTAAAGATTTATTTCCTTGAACAGTAGCAAGAATTTTCTTAGCAACATAGTGCAGCATGCAGCACTAAGTGGAGCAATGAACTGCAGTCCTTCAAGGTGTCCAGGACTTTGCAAGGCACAGCCTCAGTGGAGCCATCTACTGCAAAGCTGTGAGTCCTTAGAGGCCACTTTTGTACCAGTGATAATAGTCCGTGCCTTGGCTATTGGTACCTCACAGTCTGGATTTGTTGGTCTTCAAGAAGAAAACTGCAACAGTTGCTAAGCACCCCAACAGGGCTGCTGCTCTGGCTACATCTTGCTGTGCTGTGTCTTGCTGGGGTCCTGCCAAATGCACCACGGAACAGGTGCAGCCTGTGGCTGCTCATGTTGGTGGCTTTTTTTTTTGTGTTGTTGTTGTTTTTTTAATCCTTCTTTTGATGTCCTATGTCTAGAGATTTACTGGAATGATCAGAATGACTTTAGCTTACATCAATTATTTTCAGTTCCTCACAGCAATCTCTTCCATTGAAATCTGACTTGCACGTGATGATGGATCCTCTGTGCATTGACTGGTAGCTGACTATGATGGACCAGTGCTTGGACATAGCCACTGCATGCTGGAAGAGCACGCAGATGAGGAGACAGGATTCAGTTCTTCCCATTGCAGGTGAGGAAGTGCCTGAAAGGTGCTCATCCCATTTTCCATAAAACAGTGGTCTTGGAAGCAGAAGGCATTTTCTGTTCTCCAGGCCTGGGACTTTCAGTAGCCAAACCCCTGTTAGAAGGATCATAGAATCATAGAATAGTTAGGGTTGGAAAGGACCTTAAAATCATCAAGTTC
>JBAFWW010061764.1:5184-25737 GCA_036873685.1 Agapornis canus | reverse complement strand
GTGCTCCTCAAAAAAAAAAAAAAAAGGATCAAGAGACTATTGAGCAGAAAGATTTGAAACTTTGAAGATGGTATAAAATGATTTGAAATAAACGAGCAGAGAGAAGAGACAGAGTATTCACAAAGCTAGATAAACAGGTTTATCATAGAAAAATATTGACTATTGACAAATGCAAGGGAGCACAAGCTGGCAGGAATACCTAGAATTGTTCACACACATCATTGAGTTCTAAATCAGCTGTAGCCATTTGTTAATAAACCTTGAATGTCAGTACAGATAGCTTTTGGAAATAATTTGCTTGCTACCCAGCAGCCAACAGAAAAAGCTTACTGCTTGTCAGGATGTATAAAAAATGGGACTAAGAATAAAAATGAGATTACAATGACACTACATAAATCAATAGTGAGGTTTACTTGGAGTGTTCAGTCATGGCTACACAGTTTAACAGAGATATAAATTAAACAAGGGATCCAGAAACTGACAACAAAAACTATTAAACTGCAATTACTTCATATCCTTTACCCCACAGTTAAGATAGTAAGAAGGCATGCTACAAAGGAGGTTAACTGGACTCTCCTCCATACCATTTTTAGCATCAAAATAAGAGGACATTCAATAAGTGAGGTTAAACTGATAAGAAGAATAAATTACAATGGATATAAATTTACATGCTTCAGGAAATCTGAGCATAACCCACTAAACACCTGGTATTACAAAACACTCCTTGATAGGTAATTCTGCCAATCACTGTTCAGTAAGATTTTGGCATCTTTCTCTTCCATGCAATTGAGGCCACCACTGGAGACAAGATATGGACAGGCAGCATCTGATTCAGTCTGACAGTTCCAGTGCTTCATTGTTTAAACTGCAGCCACAGATCATGGAAGAGCTGATAGTAAGTATATTGTTAATATTCAATAATGAAGCATGTGTTTTTTAAGAGGTACAGTTCTCCGATAGAAAAAAAGAAAAGCTGCAAAAATACTAAACATTTAAAACTACTAGAAACCACTTGAAGAGAGAAAGACATATAGACAGAAAAATGTAATTTTCTCAGCAAACTCAAGAGCCAGGAACTTCTTTTCACCAGGTGCAACCTCTTAATGTGAATGAGAATACTGACTCTAGACCAGTGAAGCACAGCCAACACCACAACTCAAATGCTGGGAAACCTTTGAAATGTTAACAAAAAAGAGCATGCAAATAGAGCTCAAGGTCATGTCACTATGCTCCTTCCTGTCACCTTTGCTCGAAAAGTGCCCTTAAATATAGACTTTCTTTACAAATGTCTGTGCATGCTGGGGAAAAGAAAAAAAAAAAACAAAACCCAGAACATTAAATGTTACCGTTGGCAAAGTGCACTCAGCCTCTGATCAAGGCTGTGCTGTGGTCTGAATATTCCATCCCTGATTCCAGCTGAAATTGCAACAATCATTCACAACACTGCAATACAAAAGGGGCCATGCTGAATCTTGTGTGAAAACAAGCCTCCTGCTGTGAAAGAAGTGACAATAACAGATATTTATAGAATAAATAAATAAAGAGCAAAGGAGCTCTTAGTTCTTGATAAAGGAGGTGAAAAAAATCTTACTGCAGAATCTGTAAAGCTTCTGGGACCTATTATTGAGAGGTTTTGGGGGTGGGGGTCTTGAACAAGTTAAGCACAACTGCCATGGAAAATAAACTGTCAATTTTTTTCACATAGTTCTCTTCTGTCTTTTACCATAGCAAAATTGTAATGCAAATACCAAACATGGGCAGCCTGATTCAGACTGCAAACTATATTGCATGTCCTTGATGCTTTCCCTTTCAGTTTCCCCTTTACAAATACTTTCCCTTACAACAACAAGGCCTACTGGGATTAACTCTGTTAAAATCCCATTCCTGCTAATGCAATTGTGTGAAAATTGGTCATAAGCAACTAAAATGGCTAAATTTTGATTCAGATGTTTCCTAAGTTTGCTTTCACAGAAGTTTTTTTGATTATGTGTAAATCGTTTGCTCTGGGGCTCCGTCTAGCAAATGAGTCACAGAAACTAATTGACGCTACAGGTTCAATTGTAATAGATACTAATATACAGAACAGCACATTTGAGACATTCATTTCTGTCATCACAATGATCTGATGGCACGTTAGTACCTATGCAGTTATCCTACCTTTTATTTCAGAAATTTTAATAACAATTTATATGTCCAGAAAGCACCCTTATAATCGTAGAGTTCTCAAGCATAGACAGACTACAGTTTAAGCAGCAATATCTAAATTTGGCCCAATCATCTAATGAAAATGCATATTCATTATGAACACTACACATTATATTTCAACAAAAGTATGCTTTTAATCTAGTAAGATTGCTTTCTTAGAATGAGCATCAATGTGCTTACTTTTTTGGTTTTTGCATTTTTGCATTTAAAAATCTTGAACTAGATGTCATGATTAAGTTAAAAGGTTCTACCAACAAGCCATTGCACTAAAACCGCTGCTAAAATACAACTTTGATTCCTGGACATTTTTAATATTGTTTGCTTTTCTCCTCAGGCAATGCAAATATCTTGTGTTCACAAGAAGTAGAGAAAAAAAAAAAACAAACCCAGTCATATAGTCCAATGACTTCTATAATGCTTATAGAGTATACATGTAAAGGTCTTCCACATTATAATGAGCTTTTAACATTTATTTTTCAGAGTTTTCTAAATGTTCTAAATTCACAGCAGTAGGCAGCACTGAGAAAACATATTGGTCCTTGCTCTAAAGAGCTTATTTGTCTCAGCTCTCCAGGAGCTGACTGCTATAAGCAAAATGAAATCGGCTTCAGACTCCAAAGAGATTAAATATCACAGCTATTTGGTAACTGTACCACATAAAAATAGCTAATGAATTCAGTCTTGACCACAGTTCACACCCCAACTGGCATGAAACAATAAATATCAGTGGGCAAGCCAGGAAGTGTGAAGTCTTCCTATTCTGAGTCTTGTTGGCAGCCTCAGAGACAATCTTCCTGAGCACTTCATCCTTTGCTAAAGCCCACAAGATTCAGGGAAATATTCACTGGCTTCTTTCAGTTTCAAGCACATACAGAAGTCCCTATTTCTTAGCCAGGACTTCTTTCAGAATCAAATTGCAAATTGTCTACTGTGGAATGAAAATATTTAGTACAAGTAGGGAAACAAGATGAAGCGTTTCACATACAAGCATATACCTTGTAGCATAGGGATGGTATTTAGCCCTAGCTCCAGACCAAAGGCTCCTTGGGACCCTCTTTGCCAACTCCCATAACTACTCAGTTCACTCCATAAGTATTAAAGTATAATAGTGATTTCACATATGTGATAACATTGCTTAGATGACCAATGAAAAAATTATATTGTCTGTAAATTACTTATGCTTCTCTGTAAGTTTCTGATTTTTTTTTGTCATAGTACCTAAAAGTATCCTTGTGAGGGATATTATTGCTTGAATTGGCCACAAAAATGAGAAATCTGAACAGAATACAACTCTTTCAAACTTATCAGTGAATCTGTGCTTGTTAAGGAGGCAAGGTTGCCCATGTAACTTCTATCAGTACAGTCCACTGTATGTTACAGATTCTTTGGGGCAGATACAAAATCCAGTTCTACAGAAGCTTTCTGCCCTTTTGTTTTTTTCTTGTACTCTCCACTGTAGCTAGTGAGCTTTCTAGAGGAGGTTTAAAAAGTGCCTTGACTAACTGACTAAAGAAGAAACTCCTAAGAGCTATTAGAGTTAAAATTCCTCTTCCAACCACTGGAGGGTCAGAGAGCGTACCAGGGTAGTATGCTTACTGCTCCAAGAGACCTCCCTAACACTCTAGAAGGAAAAAGACATAAAATTAACATTGACAAATATCATACTGATTAGCATCACGAGAGAAATTAAAATGGACCTTCATTACAAATCCCTAAAAATTACACTATTCTTTATCAGTTACTAATTGGCATAAATATTAAAACCTGATGAAATATTTTTCAAGCATGTGCAGTATTAACATACCTACCATCTGATTTTATAATTTTTCAAACACTACTTTCAAGCTTCTGTGGCCAATTATATAGTGTTATTATTAATTACAACTTGAAGCCTGAAATACAGTGTTATCAATAGAGTCCAGGTGCATAAATATAAAACTTCAAATTGAATTAAATTGCTTCCCTTTTGTGAGGGTATGTTATAATATTATTAGCTATGCAAATTATTTGTTAAGCTTGAAAGCAGTCTTTAAAGTGGAAATATCTCTAGAAAAAAGGTAACACTTCACGTACTGCATTTCTTCAGTCTTCATATTGCAAGGCTGTCTTAAATAACATCATGGGGAGGGAAAGTCTATTCATCAGCTTATTTACCAAGATGCAAAAAGTTTTAGCTTTATATCAAAGGTATACAAAGATTACTGCAGTAAATGTGAATCTCAACAGCAATCTATCTTGTTTATTTTTAAATGATCAATGAATATTCAAAGTGAAGAGGAAAAGTTACACACCCCTAAATTGTATTTTCCATCTCAATTCTCCCTCCCCACTTTCCAGTAATCTTTCACTTTATCCACTGAAAGTTTTAGAAGTCTAAAATGTATTAAAGGTAAGAAGTATTCCAGTAAGCTGAGAAAATTAGAGATTAAAAAAAAAAAATGACAAAACACAAAGATGACCTCAGAACTGTGTTAAAGAATTGTTACAGAACATTCCCTATGTACATGCTGATCCTAAGTACACCGCTCTCTTCCGAAGTAAAGCTGCTACAAAGTTATGTCATTTTGGCTTAGTCAAAGATCTGGTCCTAAATCCACTTCATTATCTTCTTTACACCCCTGGCAAGACATGCAAAATCAACTTAAAAGCAAAAAGGAGCAAGCAATACTGAATTTCCTCACCTGTTCTTAATGATCAGCTACAGTGCTATGCCTGCATCATATGTACCTCCTCTTCTTATAGTTTCCAAAGCTTTTCACTGTGAGTACCCATTAGCACTCGGGTCATTTTTAAATCAAATACTAGTGGGGATAAAATCTGTCACACAGCATTTCATATATTCGTGAATTTGTTACATTTTCCAGTACAAATAATTGCACTATACTGACCATGTATTCTGACCCTAAAGAGATTTTTCCAAACCAAATGGTTTTGTATTCTGAAAAGAAGTAAAAAGGATCCCATGACTTTCTGATGTTAATTTCATCTGGTATCTCGTAGCAAGAGGAATGAGCCATCAGAAGAAAGAAGGATTAGAAACTTTCCAACAATTATTTTGTCAAACACATTAACAGCAAAGTAAATAGAAGAACAATATTCAGCATGACAGTTTAATGAGAACTTGGTAAAATGTGTTTCCTTTTTTCCCCGTTTTAGTTTCTCTCAGTAAGTCAAGTTTCTCTCAGTTTAATGCTTAAACTCTTCTTTTTGTATGAATTCATTCCTTTAGCCAATGTACCAAAATGATTTGATTGTGATGCAAAATACTTATAGTGATATCATTGAGTAACTTTGCAATGGGAGTAGAAAATTCTATAAATTTAATCATTGTCTTCAAACAATAATGCATGGAAGAATGCATTGGAATAAGTACCATTCCCTATTCTCTTTACAATCATTGTCATGTAAAATATTTAATTTCCAGCTATGTTGTTTCCCAGACAGGATCTTTGTCATTAAAATGAGAGCAGATTTTGATATGTAATATATTCTGTGACATGTCAGGGTGGCACCACTTTGACCTTTTCAGTATTCCACATTTCATTTGGAAGCCTGTTCTTTCCTTTCTGCTCCTGTTACTGATCAAGAAATAGAAGCTGAACACAGGGCAAATCAAACTGGAAATTAGAGACAGAGTCAAGCTCATGACAAATAAGCACCTGAAATTATAAGCACATGAAATTAATCTCTATTTCAAAAATATTTTAAAATACTTCTTTCTTAGCTGACTAGAGAAAAAGAAATAAGCTTTCCTATTTGTATTTTCAAAACTACTATCTCACATGTCCTCTCACGTGCTGAGCTTCCTTTGGAAATGGATATATCAGTTCCCCTCACATTCTTTCCTCAAATTTATTGCCATGCATTATGCTTATCTTCCCATTAATTTCACTTCCAGTTGTTGGTTACTTATCGCAGGATAAGTAGAACTCAGGAACTGAGCTGTCCTATACATTTGTGTGCCAGCAGCACAAGGGGAGCAATGTCCTCATTAGATTCTCTTAACAGGTTATTAACATAAAGCTGATAAGTTTTGCTGGTTTGTGCAGACTTATACCATGCGGTCATTTGTATAAACCTACCTAGTCTCTATAGTCTCAGGCCTCCTAACTAGATCCTGTTCAAACTTTTCAATTTAAAAGGAATTCCAGTCCCATCATTCAGGTTAAAGTCTGAGGACAGTGAATAATAGAATCAGGCTGGAAGGGACATTAAGAAATCATCTGATCAACCTCCCAGCCCCAAGGAAAAACTAAGTACACTTACATAATCCCTGGGAAGGTGTTTGTCTAATGTGTTCTCCCAGATCCTCAGCAGTGGAGGCTCCAAAATGTCCCCAAGCAAGCTGGTCTAATGCTTTAATGCCTTAACTGTTAAAAGGGGCTTTCTACAGATTTAAATGGAATCATGTCAGAGATTAATCCTGATACTTCTGTTTAGATACACTGTATTTGGATGAGCAAATGGTCCTCTAGCTGCCTTTAAAAGCCATTTGTCTATTTGAAGACGTCATTTTCCACGACCTTCACTTCTTAGTCACCTCTTCTGGCTAACTAACCACCTTGCTCAGTCACTCCTCACAGACCACTTTTTCAAGATTTGTGATCATCTTTGTTCTTGCTTGCAGAGTCTCTCACCTTTTGCAAAGTGAGGGTCAAAGCCTGTACTGAGTCAAAATCAGGTTTCACAACTGCCAGACAATTGGAGGATTACTCATATTATTTTACAGATGGTATGCCCATCTGCAGGTTCATGAGGAATATAGGTAGGTTATAATTTGCTATCATGCTCAGATCATTTTCTGAAAGAGTAATTTCCAACCAGTCTTTCTGTGTTCTTTATTGTACAAGTTCTTGTGAAAGCACAATGTCTTGTATTTCTCTCAAATTACATACTGTTTTTTTCAGAGCATATATTCAGTTTTAGACTCTAACTTCCAATATACTCTTAGTCCTTCCTAGCTTGAAGTCACCTCCAGATTTTACAAACATAGCCCTCATTCCAAGTCCATTTGGACTAAACATGAAAATATTGTCTAGTACCTGATCCAGCATAAACACCTGCCATGCACCACATAATACATTCATCCTTTTAAACAGAAACCATTGTTAATTACTCTCTGAGCAAACAATTCTAAATAGAACTGCATCCAGCCTGTGCTGTTTTCATCTAGATCACAATTCTCAAATAAATTCAGAAGAATACTGTATGTGACAAATGAGAGAATACTACAAAGTTCAGGAGACAAGACACCAAGAGCTTCTCATCCAGCTATAAAGCTGGGGCAGACAATCTATTTGCTGCTGTAATCGATACAATAGATAAAATGTCTCTTTTAGATATGAAGTGTTGAAAATTATTCATGCTTTTGCTAAGTCCAGATCAAACCATTGTATTGCAGTCAGCCTTGAAGACATGGATGGGATGGATGTCTAGGATCTGACAGTACTGATTAGAAGCTAGAAACAGAATATTTATCAGTTAACTACTTTAGCATGTTATATACACCAGTTCCTTAACAGCATAAATTACTGTGAGTTTGTCTTAAGGCCAAACTTGCGAGCAATCAGAAATGTTTACAGTTCAAGCATAAGTACCTGAAACACACATGCACTCAAACTGACTTGAAAGAACCAGAGTTCATACATACATACCCTGAAAGCCAAGTCCAGTAGATTAACCCAGGCTTTCTGAGGAAGGACAGGAAGGCTGTTTGGAATTATTATTTGTTTAAAGGACATTATTTTATGTCATTTAGCACTGTAGCTGGTGAAAGACCAATTCTGCCCTCTTTCAAACAGCCTGCTACTCATCATCTCATTCCTTGATGTCTAAAACCTATTGTTCCTGAGAAATAGCCATTTTTTTCAGTCTAGAAATAACTATGATGATGGAGGGGAAGAAGATCAAAGGGAATTAAATATACTTTCTCATAATAATGCCTGTATTTATATAGCACATTTCATCCTGAAGGAAAAGTAAAACAGTGTTTGTATCTCACAGTTTTTGTTTTTGGGTTGTTTTTGGTTTGGTTTTTTTTGTGTTTTTTTTTTTTTTTTTTTGGTTGGTTGGTTGGTTGTTTTGTTGTTTTCTGTATTTCAAATTCGTCAAAATTAAAACCCTAGGTTTATCAGTGCTGGAACATGGAAAATGAGGTCTCATTGGATTGTGACTTTTCCTAAACTAAATTAATCACATCTCCTGCAATTCAGCTGGTGTCTGCTTTTTGCCCTTAACTCATCAAGGAACAACCTCTTTCCAAAAAGGGGAAGAGACATACATTTTTTGTCTCTCTTGGGAGCTTTTCCTAACTTGCTGCCAGAACTGAAACCCTGGCAGACTTGTGAGGAGCAAAGTCGCCATAAACGCCTCCACTTGAGTCCAGGTAACAGCTTGCAGGTGTTCTGATTGCACTGAGCAACCTGGGCAGAGCTCAGAGATGCTCTGTAACCTAGCAGCTGCAAGTACAAAATCTGATAAACATACACTCACCAATTTCTCTGGAGATCTGGGTGAATGCCTCCACGCCACTCTCTCCATAGTTGCCTTCAGAAGCCAGCGTTGAGACATAGTTCCACCCAAGGGCTGTCACAATGTCAACCATGGCCTGCGCTTGGTAGGAGTCTGGTGGAACCACCCGAGAGAAGAAGTCATACCTGGTGTTATCGCTCAGTTCTGGAGCTGTAGATGCATAGCTGATTTGAGGTATCTGCAAATAGAATGACAAATCATTCAAGCCAATCTAATATCACTTTACACTATATACTTGTATGTTTGAAAGGCTTAAAATAGATTATACACAGAAATGAATATCTTGTTTTAATTAAATCAACTGATCAGAAAGCAGCTCAAATTTTGTAAAATGTCAGTCAAGTCTTATTGTATAACACTCTCACCAAGAAATAATGCATTCTGCTTTTCTTCAGATGTCATGATTCTTGACATGTAAGTGTAACAACTTCTTTTTTGATCCTGGCTCTGATAAGAAAAGATGGGAAAAAAAAAAAAAAAAGGGAAAAAAGGAGGAGTTCTTACTATTACTACAGAAGATTAAAAGGTCAGTTTTGATAACTGTGATTCTTAAAAGTGCTACAGCTAATTTTGTTGAGTAAAATGTAGATTATTTCCATTTCATTGCTTTGGTTATTTATGTACATGCATATGTGCTTTCCCATTTTATTCTTATTTTTTCAAGCTTTCTTTGTCATAGATTTTTCATTTTCCAGTTTTAATATGCTATTTTTAATATGCTGATTTAAGAATATGGAGACTATGTAGTTAATATCAAAAGCTATCTGAAACATCAAAAAAAAAATATATATAGTATACACATAGAGAAGGAGAAAGAATGGCACTCTTTGAAGAAAACACTTCAATATTCTTAGTAGAAACAAATAAACAAAAACTGCAAGCACTAAATAACTTAAATACATTTTTAAAATAAACTATTATTTTGGAAAAAGAAAAAAAAACAAATAAACAAACAAAAAAACCCACAAAAAACCTAAGGTGATTTACTATTAACTCTTCTATTAAATAAATGATTTGGTAATGTCCAGAAGAAACTGTCTGTAAGCAATATTCAATTATTTCAATTATTCTGAAGAGTATTTTGGTGCAAGAATGTTGAATTAACATTTATGCTAATTTAAAAGGAAAATGATTTTCTCAGTTAAAATGGTAAAACTGATGAAATAGTCACTAGCTTGAAATGAAAGATACTCTAAATATTACATTGCATTTGTAATCCAGATTAATAATATGTGCTTAATACATATTTTACAAAATATAACATAGCCTTTAAGAAAGCAGTCTGAACAGAATTCCTGAATTGATTCTGCTTAGAGTTGAATTTAGCAGCTCCAGATAACAGGTGTCTGGTAAATGATCACTCTTGTATTACATGCTGTAGTAGAAGGTTTGCAATTTTTAAGTGCTGTACAGTGTTTCCTCATCAGCTCAAACTAAAAAAAAAAGGAATTTGAAGTAAATATAAAGGATTCAAAGAGCCTGGTCATTAAACATACCTGCAAAGACAGCATAGACTTTTACAGCTTGAAAAACAGTTTATAGCCTAAGGGACGGCAAAATCATTTCTCAGTCAGAAACAAATAAAATAAACTTTTATATATCTTGGCTATATCCTTCTTCAAGATATTTTCTACTCATGGAAATGCCTCAAAATAAATAATCTGAAATGTTATAATAATAACAACCAAAGAGAACAGAAAAAAGGAAAGGGAGGATCACAGAAAAAGCAGCTAAAGGTTATATCTGATGGAAAGCTGTATTGCTAACATAGCAAAGATCTACCACATAAAAATAATGGATAAATTGTACTTACAAGACTTACCTTGCACAAATCCTTTTTTTTTTCAGAAAATGTTTGAAACATCTTTATCTCTTTACAGACAAGAGATTTTGGTTTGTTATAACAAAATTACGCACACTTAGAGCACATACAATTCCCTTTCTAAATTTACCCTATTACTCTCTAAACCAGTTGTATTTTTCCAGATGGAAAGGAATAAAGACAGCCTGTGTGATTTTACTCATTTTGCTCCTTGGTGTGCGACTTCAGAAATACTATGGCACTTTTGTTTTGCTGAAAGTTATTTTATCAATAATCTTCATAAAATCAACACCAGGAAGAGATCTTGTAGCCAAATACTTTGTCATGGAAAATCTTGAAACCTAGAACACAGGGTTATATCCACTAACTTTCACAGCTCCTGTTTCTCTTCAGGCATGAGATGAATAACAAATCCTAGGTATGTGTTTGTAGGAGAGTTGTCGGTTGAACCACAGCAATTAAATGTTTCAGATCAACAGAGATATTTTATGTACTGTGAATGTCATTTATTTGGGATGTTGGAAAACATGAAGAAAAGAAGCTATTTTACTACTTTTCACCCATTTGTAGTTCAGCTTCTTCCCTAAAATTATTACTAATAGCAGTGGAAGGAAAACAAAGTCCAAGCCCAATATACCCTGAAATCATTGGGCACACCTAGTAGTGTTAATTCACCACTAGTTTATAATTTATGCCAATTTTTTCTAGCATAAAAGAACAATATGCCATTAAAAGGATGGAGAAAGACACTCTCTAAATAGCAAGCCACACCTAAGTTTGGAAAAAAAGGGTTCATGCCATGGCATAAGTAAAATTCTCTTTATTTCTTTTAGTATACATTCCTTATAGTTATAGACAGCACTTCACAATCAAGGTTTTTTCTCCCTGAAATTGCAGATTTCCCACCCAGAAATACCTCAAGGATTTCTTTCCATGAAAAGCATTTTCTGTGAAAGTAAACAGAAGCTTCCTTCCTTGCCTGCTTTTAATTGTACATTTGTATACAGGGGGGCACTGAAAAATAGCTTTAAAATTTAAGGATCTGGGATATGTTCCAATTGTTACTCAGTTGCTGAAAAGACTCAGAACAAGGCTCAAAGAAATTGTTTGGCATGAGGACAAATTGTTAGGATTTAGTGGTTCAATAACCCATGAATGAAAAATATATACATTAAAATGTAACAACTCTAGTTATGGACTGTAGGTTTAATAAACCATTTTACATGTCCCCAAGTACATTTTACAAGATAGACCATAATGCTGCCTAAGCAAGGGAGCTGTTATGCTCTATCAATTCAGTAATATGTGTTTTTAGAACTCCCTAACTACAGACTGTGCTTATACCTTAGGTTCCACTGGTCCCTTGAGACATAAATTTCCATTTTGAAAAAGACCTATAAGAGGGTTTCATATTTCTCATTCTAGATTTCTCAATCAAAATTTTTTTAATTAAATACAACATGTGTTACATTTACACTGTATTTAAGTATTATATAGCACTCTTAATAGCTTATTTCCTTTCCTTTAGGGGAAAAAAGGGGAAAACCCCAATGGATTATATAACCACATTTCAATTGGTTGTCACACAACAGCTGTCACATTCACTGATAATGGCTAAAAGCATTCATGTTTCAATGTTCATCAATATGCTTTTTCTATTCTTTTGGCAACTGCCTCCCATTAACCTATATAACCTGCTGATAAACTCTCAACTTCCAGTAGGTGAGAGACTTGAACTCTTTGAAATTATTATAGAGATGAGCTCTTAGAAGCCTTATTTTAATCCTTTTTTTAAAAAAAAGAAAAAACAAAAAAAAGCTAAAACTATCTTTTGAATGTTTAAAACCAATCATTTATAGAATAGAACTTTATAACAATATCCAATTTTATTGGATTAATTATTAACCAGTATTAACTTTGGTGCATACTGAACTACTGCTGAAACTACCAGCAAGCCCTCAGTCTTTTAAGTATTGGCTTCATCTCATTCTACTATTCAGTCTCCAATATTGGAAAATGATTCTGCATGCTTAAAGAAATAAAACAATTTGAAAGAAAAAGGAAACAATTGCTTGTAACTAAGCGGAGCAACTAATCCTTCAAGATACATTCAAGCCAAATTCAGTACTTGAGAATAGTCTCTGGTTTTCCTGGATTTTTTCATATATGTCTTGTAGCTGATTAAAATCTGTCTCCAAGGACCTCCACTTCCCAGAGGATTAGATAAGATGGAGCAGTCACCTTCAGAACTAACTGTCCACAAAGCATGACTGTGGCAGCACTTCAAAAGGAGATCAGTCCATGGTATCCACTAAGTATTGCCACAGAACAGACTTCTACTCCCTGATGCAGAAGGTGTGGATGACTTCAGAAGTCAAAGACAACTAATGTAAATTTTTGTTTATTTCAGCCAAGTCGTTAACGACTTTCACTCCTTGTATACTGAAAAAAGGGAAGCATTACCCTGGATCTGTTTGGTGGGTCCAGTGCTTGGGATCCAAACCCAAAACCAGAGGTGTTGCTGGGGAAAGCAGAGGAAACAATGTGACCTAGGTCTGCCCTTCCAGTAAAGTATCTTCACAACAGCAGGCAGCTCTTAGTATGCCTTTTCAATGACATGCTGTCCAAGTTTTGGACAGAAGTTCACTGGAACCTTTATATTGAGCTTTCAAATCCATTTGCATGATACTTTTGTCAATGTAAAGTATCAGCTGGCCGTTTCAAATGCCATCTTCATTTATTTAGACTTTCAGCTGAAAGCATAATCGGAGAGCAGAGTATCAGACAGTGAAATGAACTAAGCTCATAAGAAAAGAGACCCGAGAAAGAAATCACCAGTAATTTTGAACATTACAGATTATGAGTGCTGTACAGTCACCCAGAGTAATGGGCTTAAATAACTCATATCTTCAGTTTCACTACTCACTCAGTCCTATCATTACTAACATATCAACTAACATTTTATTTCCCTTTTCCATTCTCTCGTCACTAAGCAGTAGGGTTGTGGGGGTTTTTTTGAAGAATATTAGCAATAGCACATTGAAAATAGTAATAATTATAGCTAAAAAATTGAAGTCGATAAACTGTAGGTTAATGATTGCTCAATACCAACTGGCATTCTACCACCAACTAATAAAGCTTGAAAAGGAGTAAAAGGGCCTGAAATAAAATTTGACTGTGGAAGCGCATTTTCAACTTGGTGATTTTTCTGAATTTTAGATGTCTATCATGAATCATTAATGGCCCTGTCTTTTCAAGATTTTATTCCCTCTTCTGTACACCAAGAAAGAGTTCTTGCAAGTACAAAAAAACTTACAGCAGTGAGATGAATCCTCAGGGCCTAGATATTGAACAGTTGCTGAATGGGAGCTGAGGTCACTATATTTAAGCTATTAGTCACATTTGTAAACTGCCATCAGCCAGAACGTCATCTTAGCCTGCTTTCACTTCTGAAAAGTGTGTCAGCCTATAATACAGTAATGTTAAAGTCATTCAGGGTAGAAATTCAAGATCCAAAAGAGCTTGATGAGGCTTAATAACATCTTACACTACACCAAACAGGATTAAAAATGCTCTTTTTTGTCACTAATTGTAGGAGGAGATAAAATGCACCCTGAAACTGCCCATTACTCTCCACTGACTATAATGGGAGCCTGTAAGATTAATTCAACTGTTATACGTTCACTAGGTAGTACAATACTGTAAACAACTACATGTCTTCTGCTCTCACAGTCCAACTCATTTTGACTACACATGACTTAGACATCTGTGCACAGCCAAAGATCCTTCTGTGATGTCTCCATCTTTCCACATACAACAAAAACTGAACTGGTCACCCATGCTATCATTAGGGACCTCATTTCACTAATTTTCAGAATAAACCAACATTATATCACCCTGGGGAGATATACCACAGTAAGACTTAGAGGAGTCTTACATCTCACACATCACCCTTTGGAAATGTGAGATGTCCTGTTCAATGCTCAGAGCACCTGAGCAGGGTGACACCTTGCCAGGTCCTCTAGCTACAAACCACCTCTGCTAGAGCTGATATTGTGGAAAAGGTTCAGCATATGAAGTTTTCTGACTCAGCCTCTTTCCATAGATTTTACCATGAGTAAGAACAATCTGTGACAACATAATTTCTCAGTAGATGTATATACAGTTATAAACATGTAATTCTAAACTGCATTTATTTAGTTATTTACACTTGATGCTCTCTCTGTACGTTAAGGATGCTCAACCACAGTATTTATCATGTGTCCAGAAAACATCCTGTTCAGGAATTACCACAGCTTTTTACCCTCCACAAAGAAATATGTTCACATCAGCCAGATCAAAAGCAAGAAAAAACAGGTATACTTTTCATCTAGACAAATTTAATTTCAAATGCATTCAGTTTAAAAAAATAGTAGAAATTAAAGGCTTGGAAAGAACTAAAGTATCATGTGAAACCTGCCATTAGCTGATTTCACTTGGAAGGCAGGATTTTTCTCAAATCCATTTGAATTATTCCAAGTCATTCTATTTGCAGTAAATATCACAGCAGTTCCTATCAAGGGTACTTGCAATTCATACACTTAATAATGAAGACCTAATGATAAGGTCATTTAAAATCTTCTGAAATTTCCTTATAAGTTTGAATGGATTTCATGCAAAGATATGGTCTTTGTGACGAAATGCAACTTAGCCATTACTATTTTTTCTGCCCAAACACAGGGACAGAAGTGATCCATCAAACCTAAGTGTTTCTGAGCTGGGATAGGTAAATTATTTTACTCTTTCACTTCCTATTACTCTTTCACTGGCTTTAGTTTACTTTTGTTGTCATCAGTTACCTTCAGAAGATGTATTTCTGAGCAGAATGTATCTTCAACAATCTGCATTGATCTTTTCACGAAATAAGGACATAGCTGAGAATCAATGCAGCACAGTTTGCTGCCAACAATATTATTTCTGCACTCTTCATAGGTTGATCTGATATATGAAAAATTACAGGGGCAGATGCAATCGCTAGGGAAACACGAAGATAAAATCAAGCATGCAAATCCTCTTTCATTATTGATTTTCTCCTTTTTTTTTTTTCCTCAAACACAGTAGTTATCTATCACACCTATTTCTGGGGTTATCTCTGGTGGTCAAGTGGACTATCAACTTCGGTATTCTGAATAAAGTGAATTTCTTACAGAAAGTAATTTTTCATAGTTAAAACACGTAATTGTGTAGTATCAGATGATAGACTAAAAAATATTAAAGCTCCATTGCCTTGCATTCTATCCCTACAGCCAGAAAATATTTTTCATAAAGTCTAATCAGATGTGCTGCAGCAAGCGTATTTCAGTTTGTGGCCTGCTGTGCTGCCCTGGTAGAACAGGATGCAACAAAGAAGGAATGTGTGTAATATATAAAGTGTTTGAATTTGAGAAGTAGTTTCCTTCCAGTTTGTTGAACTAGGTCGGGGACTCATTGCAAGTCATTGCTTCTAATTACAAGGGATACCACAGAAGAAACTAATAATAAATATTGTGATACCACAATCTCAAATCCATAATGGATGCAACAACTACAAAACAAATTCAGGATTCAGGAAAGTACCAGCATCTCTGCTGTGTTAAGCACTTTAGGGCAAAACATTAAAAGGATATTTATGCATTACCAACATTTTTACAGCTAAAGCACATCTTGTCACACTGTGCATTGCTGTGTAACTCCAGGAGGATGAGAATCCATCTAAGGACAGCTTGAACTGTCATCAATGTTCTGTGCAAGAGAATCTATTGACAAATGTTTAACAAAAGCATTTTCTCAGTAAGGGAGCTCTATTCTGGTCCTTCTACATACTTTTAAATCCTGGGGTCTGACTGAAAACCAGCTATGTTAAGCAGTTGCACATTAAATTATCCACCATCTGTAGGCAGCCTCTTTCTAAATATTTTAAACCCAGTTGAGGTCCAGGCACCGAAAGATAAACTGAAAAAGCAGCAGATCAAATGAGTAATATTCATACCAAGATCAAATCACAAGGAGGGGGGTGGGGAGACCTGAAGCTAGGGAATGGCTGTTAGCTCTTCCTTCGTAGTTACTTATGTTCTCCAACTATCAGATCAAACGGGAAGCCAAGGTTGGTCAGATAGCTTTAGGGACTTCTTAAACTATTAAAATTCCTTTTCTACTTGTGGGGGAAACCCACACTTAATTATGTGTATCAATATGTTGGACTTGTGTCAATCTCTGCTGAGCACAGTGTGAACTCCAGTATTTCAAAGCTCTTTTTATCCCTACTTTCCTCATTAAAGCTTGTCATGTCAGTGCCTGGAACTGTAATCTCTTTTGATGAGTTTAAGAAAAATATACCAAGATATGCATTACTTTTGGTCTGAATTAACAAAGCTAACTCTATTATTATTCAGCAGTAATACATTCACCTAGTAGCTCAAAGGACTCCTCAGTCCAAATCAAGTTTCCCTCACATTCATTTACTAATTAGTACTATAGAGAGCACAGCAGGCAGCTTCAGAGACTAACCTGTGGGAACACAACTGTCCTCAGGATTTTTTCCAACTGAGACCATCAGTATGGAAGAAGAGGGTGCATCTCAGGATGCAAGATGGGGGCTCTGCTTAATGGACAATTATGATCTTTGCATTCACTTTTTAATGCTGCAAGGCCACTTCAGCTTACATCACTGGCTGAGAAGTACTATTATCCTTTTGCTGTCCATGCTGCCAACTTAGCATCATGAGGTATAAGTAACTGAAAAATTATCATAAGGATAAAAAACAAATTTTCTATTGTTGACAGCTACCTCCATAGTTGAGGCCAACATGAAGATATGCAAATGGAGCTCAGCTGGCCTGACACATACGCTCAGTGCTTTAAAGGATGCTTTCACATGTTCTAGGGTATGCTGCCTACTCTTTGGCTATGGACCCAGAAAGCCCAGTTCTTCTGTAATCTGTCTGCCCCATGCTAATGGCTTGGTTGCCATGTATCAGTGTGTATTAAGGGACTAGGGAATTCTTATGCAGCAAAGGCACTCCATATGGGATTTTAAAGTATCATTTTAAACCTGTATATTATGGACTTAGAAAAAGAAAAATTAAAGGTAACCCTTTTTTATGTGCTGAGATGATTTGTCTTAATTTCTTAAAACATTAAAATTTGGCAATTAAATAATTTTACCTTAAGTTTCTAAATTTAAAAGTTACAAGAAAACATTAGCCAGTCCCAAGTCATTTCCAAAGAGTTCAATGTTTCCTGTATTAGCACAGTGAGATGCTAAATCCAGTTCCTATAGGTAGAAAAGTTGAATAAAAAAGCAAAATATTTCCAATCAAAAGATGGAAGCTATCTATGAATTAAGGTCTGAGGCCTATGGAAATTATATCCAAGCCTTATTTTCTATTCACAGTCTACACTATCTTAAAAATACTAGGGTGGCTGTGGAAAAAAAAGGCATCCTCCTCCACATGGTTCCTGAACACCATATGGCAATGACTCTTCCATCATTATCAGGTTTTCATTCTGATTTCTGACTCGAACTCTGTATTTTATCACTGCATTGATCCATCTTACCAGAAACATCACGGCAAGCAGAGAGAAACAATTTTCACAAGCATCTGTATTTCAGATAGGATAGGTACCAACATTAAAAATCATACTCAACACATACAAACCACAACACAAGGAGGTTGTAGCCATGGTCAGGCATATATGAGAGTCAAAGTCTGAAATCATCCATCACTTATTTTGACCCTACCAGCAGTCATGAGTAAAGTATCCAAAAACGAGTAAGACTGCCCTGAGAGTCATGAACTACAAAATAAATTATTATATTTCTGCATGAAAACATTTATATGTGTGTATAAAATATATACACATACGCACACACATATTCCATGTGTTGGGCCCTTTTCCTTTAATTTCTGACTGACTGGATAGGGGTTTTATACTTCCCACTGGAGTGGTTATCCAAATTTTGTTTACAAGCAATATTGTTACTGACTGAAATTATACAAGAAGATGAGCTTTAAGAAAAGTACATCTTGAAGAGAATAAGATCACTTGAAGAAATGAAGAGATCTAGCAGAGGTTTTCTACGTGAACAGTTGCATATTCTTAGCTTATCCATCTAAATAAGAGAATTACAATATTGAGGGAAGCTTTATAAAAATACTTCAACGCTACTTCTTATTGAACTGTTTCCTATATATAGGTACGTCTCCCTGACATTTTTCCCTTTCTTCCTGTAATTCATACTTTCTTTCCTCAGCCATTTCAAGAACTTATAGTTCCCTCCTTCTATCTTCTTGATATTTGCTCTCTTTTCTCTATGTGAACACCATCTTCTTCCCAGATGCCCATTTTAATTCATGCCTGGTTTTCTTGTCTCTTCTCACTCCCTCATCTCTTCCTGATCACAGCTTCACTGAAATGAGAAGAGTAGACAGCAACTGGTTTCTAAAAGAGCTGAGTTAGAATTCCCAGTTCCAGCTCTGCTTCTCCCTTCGGCAGCTTACAGTTCAGAGATACACAGTGTTTTCACTTGGCCCAGCAGAAAGGGCAAAGGGGAATTCCTGTGAAATAAGGCTTGACAGGGTCACTACTCACTCTCATCTACTGTGTAAGGCTTCCTTTCCCATAATAGGCATTTTTGCCCTCTGACTGCATTGGGAACCCATCCACAAATTCAGCAAATCCAGTATTTGATGCAGAGGAAAAAAAAACAAAAAAAAAAACTACTATATGAGCATTTTCTATCATTTCTGCAAATTCTCCTTTTCCCTATTCTCATTCATTGCAATTTAAGTACAAATCAGTTTCCTGTTATCACCACTATACAGCCTTGTTTGAGTGCTAGCCTTAGCCTTTCTGGCTAGTGCGATGGAGATTTCCTCCTTAGCTGTGACTCTCCAGTATCTCTAAGTCCAAATACAGATGATAAATAAGTCCTTTTGAAGGTTCTTAAAAGTCCTCCTCACTTAGCTTGATCCTGTAAGTCTGGCCCCACCATGAACATCCTACTTCATCAGCTCAGCAGAATGCTGAAAGAAGAGGGTCTTAGGGGCTTTCAATAAGCCAAAAAAAGCTCCACCACTCATTTTCTTCTCGTTTCAGCAATCACAGTTATACCCCATACTTCTGACAGGATGTCAGTAGTCAGAGGCAGAGTTTTGCCTTCATACCTGCAGTTATCAGCTTACTTGCAGCATACAGCAAACCCAGGCAGAGCTTTAGCAGGCAGCCAAGGGAACCTTGGCCTCCGAGCTCCATACATACCTTTTACCTAAAGAGTATGGAAATGCTCATGTCAGCCCACAACATGTTTCACAGAATTCAGTGTCTTTATTTGGATGAAAGAAGACACCAATTGGTTCCATTATGACTATACATTAGGAATCTTTATATACTTCATCTGTTTCAGATTTTTCCTTTGGTTGATGCAAGACCTGTTTTTATGAACTCGGCTTTAATACAGATCCTTTTAAGAGAACCCCATGCTTACCAGTGTTTCAGCCTGCAGCTACTGTATGCAGTGCATTGGTGCACTGATCAGTAGTCTTCAGAAACCTCCCTTTGTATACTGTGCACAAGTGATGTGTATTAGCGACTAGAGTACCACTGTACCACTTCTGAATACTGTAGCAGCTTTTGAGGAATGAACATCTTTTATTTTGAAATTGTCCTCCCTCAGTCTGTTGCTGCATATGTTAAAAGACCTCATCAGAAGCAAAATTACACTAAACTGGATTTAAAAGTGTCAAGTGCACTGAATAAACATCGGAGACATCAGAAGCCTGAGTGGATGCTCCTGATGACAAGTGGTGTGGGAATGCCAGCCTGTGCTGAGCCTGATACAATTCCATTTCTAGCTACTTATTGAAATTGCTTCACAAATATATTTCTGCATATCAGTGTCAGCCATCTAGTTCCAGGCACTGGAAGAGTTGGTTTAAAATTGCCAACTGAAAGATATCAACATATTTTTCAGTTGG
>JBAFWW010061762.1:0-12530 GCA_036873685.1 Agapornis canus | reverse complement strand
ATCCTTTTTTCTTTCTTTCTTTCTTTTTTTTTTTTTTTTTTTTTTTTTTTTTGTAAAGGATTTTTTTTTTTTTTTTTTTTTTTTGTAATATTATTTTACTTTATTATTAAACTGTTATCTCAACCCATCAATTTCCTCACTTTTACCTTTCCAGTTCTCTTCCCCAACCCACTGGGGAGGAATGACCAAGTGGTTGTGTGGCACTTAACTGCCAGCTGGGGTTGGACCACAACATCCATGAAAATCACCTACAACAGTTTTTATATAACACCATTTAAAACCAGGATGGAAACATTTGATATATGTAAAGAGATGAAGACCTGCTCAGATTGCAAAATGAGTAGCTGTTAATGAAAAGTAATGACAAATGAGACACCTCAAGGAAAAACCTGAAGTTCCAAACCAGAGAAAACTTTGATTGATTGAAATGAAGGCTTTATGTCACTGAAGTTTACCGCATTAGTTTTAACAAACATTACTGGGATGCTGTTCAGATGAAGAAGCAGGAAAAGTCTGAAAACTGGTTAGAGAAAATGCTCTTTTCATAGTGAAGCTACCACTACTGGTAGTGAGACTGCATCACTACATTTCAGTAACTGACATTAACATCCTTTAAAGGTTATGAGTTTTGATTTCTTGTCTTTAATCCACACAGTCCCATCGCTCAGTTTTATGTTACAAAAAAACCCCAACCCACAAATAGGGATTATCTTGCTGTATGTACCAAAGCAAATTTCTAATATACTCAGAAAATTAAAGGACAGAAATTTCTTCAGTGCCAAAGTAAATAACAAATTTAAGGTTTCTTTACCAATACGAGCATTAATATGGAAGATCAATGTAGAATCATAAAAGATGACAGAGAAATATGTAAATGACAATTCAAGGAATGCATAGCAGCCAAAATATGAGAAAGATTACTGAGAAAACTTTCTAGCCTAACATGCAGAATGAAATTTAGCACACTGGAAAAAATGGCTAATTGAAACATGAAATAGTTGTGGCTGTTGCATTCATTGTGTGACTATTTAATAATTTCCCCTCTAGTCATCTAATGTCTGCCACTTTTCCACAAGAGAAATACTTTATAAAATTCCTTTAAGGAGGTTCCTTATCATCTTCTATTGCCATAATATTTTTTCCCTTTCGGTATCCTGTTTATCTTAAGCTGCAACATAATTAATTCTTTGTATAAAGAAAAACCTTGCTATCACATTTAATTCATCTGAAAGGACACTGTCACTGCACTATGATCATAATCCTATTTGACTTTTATGATACATTTTGGTTGGCATTTTATTTGTATAGAGGGATTTTTTCTTATCTTTTTTTAAATGAAAAGTCTTCCTCTTTCTCCTTCCTATATGTTAGCTGCTGTTCAGTAATTTATATGCATGTCCTGACTGCTGACTTGTTTTTGCAAACAAACACCCTGTAGTTACATGAAAAATACTGTTATTGGTATTTCAGTTATTTTGTTATATATTCTCTTATCAGTATTATTGTTTCCTATGCACCACTGAAGGAACAGTCTAATTTACTAAGTTTTTTTATATTTGCTAATATTTCTTCTTATCTGATTGCTTAAAATATATATTATTTAGATATATAAACATATGACTCCAGATGATTCTGCTTTTTAGCTTGCACTCTTTTGTCTCTCCTTTCCAATATTAGTACCAAGAGCATACAGAACTCAACTGTCCTTACAGCACAGAAACATTAAAGAGAGAAACTAACTTCATTTCTTGTCCAGGAACCCCATAAGACAGAAATATAAGGGAACAGTGGCAATTCTCCTTGAAGCCAGACCCAAGTGAAATTTCCTAGGATAGTTGGTTGACCTCTTATTTCAGTTTTTCATCACTGCTGCACAATTTTGACAAAAGTAACTCCTCAGACTACATAAAAGTGCTCTACAGAGGACAGTCTGAGAATGAGTGTCCTAGATTACTGGTGAATGACAAATCCATGCAATCTGAGAATTCTATTTCCTTAGGGAGCTTTCTGCTTTCTCTTCATTTTTTTAATTCGTGTTTTTACCCCTAAATCACTTCTTTTATTTTTATATATATATATATATATATAAAATTCAGTGTATTCTTATTTTCAGTTCTAAGGATCACTAGTCCCTTCCCACTTATAAAGACCATATATGCCAGAAATGCTAACGCTTTTTTATGTATAGCAAAACTCAAGAACAGACAGCTTTTCTTGTGTTTTTTAATGTAGATCAAATTTGATGAAAACTTAACTGGTATGTCAGTGCCTAGGACAACAGCATAAGTAGCAACAGACACAGAAAGAGAGGATGACCTTTTAAATAATAAGGAAGCATGTAGAATAAGATGACATCATATTAGAAAGAATTAAGTAAAATAGGCTAACCAAACCCACTTCAGATTCAGGAACATGAATGCAGAAAGTTTTCAGGTCCCCTAATTCATTCGTACCAGTTAAAACAGAAAACTGGGGCAGGGAGAGAAAGTATCTGAACTTAGGGAATGTTCAGACTCCCACTATGCACCGCATAGATCCCATCAAGCTTACAACCAAACTACAGTGCTACCCATCTTGCACTGAGGCTTTTTCTTGGTCTCTAAAAAGCTTTTCTGCCTACGTTAAGAGGAAGAAAGAGAATGAAATGGAATCTTTACTTCCTTGTAAAAAAAACACACCAAACCTACTAACACCCAAACCAGAAAACACTGATCAGTCTTGCTGCTGGCAACACACCTTGCTGAATCCCATAACTTAGAGAAATGCAAATGAAATTGTTTCAGCAAATGAAGGAGGCAGTTTTGCTTCTATCAGATAATTCAAGAAAGGCTGACGTTTGTATCTCTGTAGAAGCCCTGACACTAAATAAATAAATAACTCTGAAATTGAAATAAACCTCTTTGGATTGATGTTTGGTTTATTTGCAAGTCAGCTATTTTATTCTTCCATTTTGGAAATTTGAGAGGAAAAATCATACAAAATAATCACCAAGATAAAAAATAATTTGTCTTTATGCTGCAACTCTTCTGAGTATCTCAGGATCCATTTTCATTGTGACAGTTAATGTAAACTAGCTGCACAGTAATAGAGACTGGAATGTTAATAGACAACTTGAAACCAGTTCTTTAGATGAGAGTTATGAAATTACATCTTTTCATTGTTATTCTAGCTCTCTCCCAGTTCCATTTTATTTGTTTTCTATCCTATTTGTTTTCAGATAAGACTCCAACATAATGCTGTTTCAGAATCTTTTGGTTAGCAATAGAATCCAACTCTAACTTAACACCAAGACTACACAGACCAAAATTACACTGACCAGCTTAACGCTAAAAGCAGTGTTGCTTCACCTTCAAGCCTACTGTCTTACTGTTATTTCTTAATGAAAAGCATTGTCACAAATAACAATAGAAATTGCAAAAAAGAAGGAAAACATGATAGTTAAGAAAGCAGGAAATAGTTGTTGGGGTTTTGTTTTGTTTTGTTTTGGAGTTTGTTTTGTTTGGGTTTTTTCTAACAATTCAACAATAAATGCTCCCTGGAACAACAAAAAGGTGCAAAATGAAAGCGTAAGAGCAAGTAAGTATAGAACAGAAGGCGCAGCTAAAATTATGCATAATATTTGCTTACAGGCAAAATATTTCACTGTGACCAAAATAGCTGAAAGCGTCTACATCAGTGTCAAACTTCTGCTAATTTTATCCTAAAACATGAGGGGGGAACAAAAGAAAAAAACCAAACAAACCACCAAGCCCCTCACCCATATCTAGTTTCCAGTATCTTTATAGAAATGAAATTTGGCAATAACAGGAGTCCAGAACATGTTTATATATCTAAACATTTTTCATCCTCAAGACTGGTACTGATTAAAAATAACGGATTCAGAGCTTCCATTGGAAGACACGATTTTCAGCAACAGTTAGAAATACCTGTCTTTCTGCCTTTAAAATAAAAAGAATTGTTGCACCTTTCCAGAAGTAATTTTACTACAAAGTATCACCCTCAGGCACTTTGTAGGACAGTATGGCCACTAATAATGCCTTCCTATTGCATATGATCGGATTTACACTCAATTCCAATGACTTTTTCTTTTGGCAGTTCAGCAGTATGAGCAAATTAACTCTGTTTTCCTGGCACAATTAGTTGCAAGTCCTTCATTTTCATCCTGCTGAAAACTGAAGGACAAATCAGTGATAACAGAATCACTGGGTCGCACTTGGGTAGTCAGCTAAGATTGTTGTCTAGGAGCAATTTATCATGTAAATGGTGTCCGCTTTGTTTTATGGAAATCTGAAAACAGCTTTCTGCATGATTGAAGCCTTTGTCAATGAAAACCCCTTCAAAAGGTGACAAATGTTTCTTATCTCTGTGAGATGCTGAAAGGACTTAAGTGATAAAAACTATATATACACTTACTATTTTTATCCAGGTCATACACATATATAGATAGCATTTTGAGGATTTAGCAGCCCTGCCAAAAATATAAGTTTTTCTCTATACTGAATCAATTCTATTTTAGGAGGAAATCAATTCCTTTCCAGAGGATTCAAAAACCATTCTTTGTTTCAGCCACACTATGTATAAATATTAATTACCATCATCATAAATAAACAAAACACAGTATGAAGTGTTTTCCCAGAGAAAAATGAACTGTATTACAGATGATTTCCAAGTCATTTTGAAACGTGAACTGTGTGCTTATTAATTGTCACATTTGTCACACACCTATGTATGTCAAAAGCCACTTGCAGGGTCTCATTATCTCACAGACCTCCTCCTTCTCATTCTGCCAATCTGCAGTCATTTTCTATTGAATGCCATGTCTACATTTCAGCTCCAACAGCTGAATTAGGAGATATATTCCACTGCAAGTGCCATCAGAATGAGACTATTGCAACATACATCCCTTATAACACAGACTTACGCTTTTTTTCTTAAATGGAATTTAAAAAGTCGGCTTCACAGAGTCCCCTCAAATACATTTACCTGATTGCTCATTAAAGGAAGCATGCTTAAAACATCTGGGATAAAAAAAGAAGTTACCCATAAGCTGAGTGTTAGGGTAATATGAAAAACAGTTTCTAAGAACAACATCCAACACAAAACTAATCACAGGAACTGATGCTCTGGAATTAACAGGAATTTTCTACCTTCTGCAATACAGAAGGTGCAAAACCTCAATTTTCAACACAGACCATAGTATTTCACAATGTGACTGAGTTCCACCAACAAATGAAACATGGCTTTATTTATCCTGTTCAGGCTGTGTTTGCTTGAAGAATCAAAGGTTCATTTATTTGCATGAATTTACTCTACAAAAGTAGTCAACTGCAGCAAAGAAAATATCCGCTTGTTTGTGATCTCAGAAACTGAAGCCATGTGGCACAGTCATAGACATTAGCAGCTTAAACCCCTGAACTAAAGACAGCCCCAAGTTACATGTGGCAATGGCAGAAAATAGGTTACCTTTCCCCCTTATACCCCGAAGAGAAAGAAGTTGGAGCAAGTTCAGCTGTTTCTACTTCACCATTTCCAAAAACTGAGATGAAATTTATCCCAAGCTGTAGCAAACTTTTCCTTTTAGAAACAATGATATGCAATCATCTGATAAAAGCTTTCAATACTTGACCTCTGTGAACTTGCAACAGGAGAATAACAACCTTGAACCATTTACACAGAGAAGTAATTTTCAATTTCATCAGCAGTATGCAAACAGCCAGTAACCTAGATTGCTTTCACCTGGAGGATGTTGGAGACAATTGTTTTGGTACTGATATTTCTATTTCACCAAGAAGCAAAGCATGCAGGGAGCAAGTTAAACAAAAGAAAGAGAAGAAAAAAGTCTAAAAACCTACTACTTCAATAAGACAACTGCAAAATTCTTCCTTTAGCACTGGTAAAATCCAATGTACTTCAGAAATCTCTGTTGTCAGAGCAGATAAAACATGTCCTTGTGTGGGAAAATTTCTGTGTTGCAATCACATTCACTTTAAAAATAAACTCCACATAGTCTACCTGGTACAACTTGGCCTAGGTAACCAAAACCCAGATGTTTGGTCCACTTGCAGTATTTGGTACCCTGAAATTCCTAGCCAGCCTCTGCAGCAGAGCTCACCATTTTCCCTGTTGTTTGCAGCCACATCATCCATTTTACATAACCTGTATATTAATATTGGTTGATCTGAAACCTACCTTAACAAGTATTTTTTAGTGACACTCCAGAGTGAACTGACACGTCATGTACTTCCATATGTGTTTACATGTATTGGTTAAACATATCCTGGAATCCAACTTTATGTACCATCTTTGTGTTTAATAGTCCTAACTTGGCATAACTTATGAGATAAACATAAGTAAACAAGTAAAACAGCATTGAGAAGTTATTCTTAATTGTCTGTCTGCTTCCAAGTTCTGTCATAGACCTATGATGAATCACTGGATACAGGTAGAAGGTTTTCCCAATGTGAAATCACAGAGTTAAAACTAAGTCCTACAATCTTGAGCACAATCATTTAGATCATATTTTTTCAGCCTCAAACCATTTGTTATTTGGTTCTGTACCTTTCAACATTCAACTTTTGTCAAAGACTCAGATTATCTCAGTGTTGGGCATTTAAAATTTCTTTTTTTCCCTTAGCTTCTAATATAGTCAAGTTTGATAAAACCAAATGAGCTCAAAGGCAGTCGAATTAAAGTGCCCATTTTTGACATAAGCAATCTTCTTTAATAGGAGGCACTTTTATTACCAACTTTGTTTTTACTTTCTGTGCAAGAAGAGAAAGTAATTTTAAATTCAATGGGTATGGATTTTAATGGCAGCCTCTATAGCTTTACCAAATCTCCATCAGCTTGATGAATTTGGTCAAAAGGTTCAAAGCAATGAAGTCCCAGCAGAGCGAGAAAATCTGCCTGGATTACATACAGTCAGAAAGAATATTTCTGTATTTTCTTTAACGTTTCAGCAGAGATTTGCTTTCTCCCCTCAGGTTAGCATAACTAAAAAGAAACCGGGTGATGGGTTATGAGTTATCAGGGATAGGGTTTCTGTCTCAAATTGAAAATAATGGTGGTCAAAGGCTGCTCAGGTAATTGAGTGTTTATGCCTGCAGCTGTACTCTGCTCAACCTTCATCAGATTGATAGTATCTCCAGATAAACCCTCTCAGTAAACCATTTCCATAATTTGGAACCCATCTGTGCTCAGAAGAGGCTGGTAGACAATTGAAATGTTTTCCATTAACCTGAATGCTCTTTTTCTTGTTAAATTTCAAGACATGGGAGAGAGGAAAACACTTTAGAACAATTCAGTTATAAAATATTCATTAATAACAATAAAGAATAGACTTAACACATGTCATCAAGTAGCTGTCTGAAGATTCTTACACAGAACAACTTAATTTCAAAGAAAAAACTCTAATTAAACCTTTAAGAAACAAAATATAATGGGTTTTTATTAAAAAATATGAACAATACATTTTCAGCTTTTATTATTATTCCACCTAGCTTTATCCCAAAAATTACTTATGGGATAGAAGCTCCAGGGAAAAATGAAGATATATAGATATTTATACAGCTGAAATCTTTCTGTATCAAGCACTACAGCAGCACTGCCTATTTGAAATGCTCTGTTGTTCTTTACACTAGCAGATAAACTTACAGAAGCTGCCTGAAGCAAATTTTAAATGAACATTATATACTTCCATGCTTTTAATCAATAAAACCAAAACTTGAAAAGTCTGATTTATTTAAAGAAAAAGACAAATGGGTCTTTCTATGGTCTCCTGTTTAGAAATTTAAACTAAGCTAATAATAATAACAATAAAAACATCTCAGAGCCTGTACTGTTTGTTTAAAAGAGAAAAGGCCAGTCCTGGACCCTCCAAACATAACCAACCCAAACCAAACCCAACCACCCCTCCACACACCCCCCTAGGATGCTTTACTGTTACTAAAAGGGAAAATTAAATTGCAAATAATTCCCATGTTTCCCCAATAATTTTTGTGGTGGTTGAAGAAGGAAGATAAAGCTTATGAAATAAGAAAGGAAATTTTGCTATTTCATAATAGCACCGTGATTCCACTTGACAATTGAGTTGAAAATACACAAGAGGAGAATGAGTTCCAGTCTTTCCACATGGAACTGGGGAGGGAGAAACAAACAAACAAACAAATCCTTGCTTTTAGAGTTTCTTGGTTTTTTTAAATGCACTAAAAGCTTTTAATACTTCATTTCAAAAGCAAAGGATCATAAATTGATGCTTCTTTCAGCACAAAGGAAGATATAATCAGCTCAGTGACTTAGCTTTTAAAATCAGAGATAACACTGCGATCTAGTCTAACCTCTATTGTAATGCTGATGATAAGATTTCAATCCATAATTTCTTCATTACATACATGACTTCTGTTTTCTTTACTATGAAGCACCTCTGTGTTTAGTGCACAGATCCCAGAAAAGATACACAAATATAAATGTATTGCAGGCTTATAATGTGATTCCTAGGTTTCTTTCAAGGGACAAAGTGGTACTAGAAAGTTAGGGGTGCCCATTTCTGCACCTTAGAAAATTGCCATTTTTAGTCATGAACAGAAACGTGGCATGGTGGACATTCAGTTTTGAGAAACTGTAAAGTTGACTGCTCAGTGATTTATTTCTTTGTTTAAATGAATCTTCAAGAAAAGTTTGAGTTGCACTGACAAAAATAAAATTAAATCTGCAGTACATTTAAAATTATAATGGCTGTAAGACATTTAAACTGCCTAGTGAAAGACTTAAGGAGATACTGTTTGAGCCTAAAGGAAGAGAGGCATATCATAAGGAAATAGCAAATGAGTTCCAGTATCCTATTTAGATAAAATTGTTTACATTTAGGCATCGGATTTATCATTTTCTCCCATATTCCCAAAAGATGCCCACATGTGGGCCTCAAAATGGTTGGACTTTTATAAACACGCTGAAAGGACAAGAACTGCAGAGCCCACTGAAACTACAGGAGTCAAAGAAAACAAGGGTTAAAAATTGATATAGATCATATTAGAGAGCACTATTAAGGTGCCAACATTGAACTCTTGATATTCTAAGCAGCAGTTCACTGCTCTACTCATTGAACCTGTATAAATTTAAAGCAATAGGTCTTTCCTAGATTAAAAGAATCTTTTGGCTGCTTAAAACACACAAATATGGAGACTTGAACAGCATTAAAATGATATGAACACATTAGAATTAAAAATAAGGCTTTGGTCTTAGTTCTATAGCAATTAATACAGTGCAGCTTTAGCATTTCATCACAGTATATTAATTAAGCCATAAAAATACAAATTTGCTCTTTAGTATAGAAAAAAAGATTTATTTTTTTATTTTTTTATATTAAAATTATTTTAATAGTAATAGATTTCCTGTCTATGGTGTTTTAATTACATCTCTTAAATTACATGAATCTGTCTTATTTAACCTTCACGCTTGTGTTTATTGCTATTTAAAATACATTTAAATAAAAGTCCTGCATACATAGAAATGGCATAAATGGAATAACATTGCTCTCCATAGTACATGCACTGTCCTATCAGGAAGTCAGGACAATGCTTTATATTTATTGTGATGAATAGGACAACATCTTTATCATTATAAAAGGTCATAGTTTTTGCCAAGCAATCTTTATCCCTCACCCTGATAGATTGGCCAGTGAAGACTATAACTTTAGACACCACTGCACTTTCCAAATGATGTTCAATACTGAGATAAAGTGATATGTGAGCAGAGCAAGGCAGATCTGCAAGGCAGCAGCAGGGTAAAGGGTAGCTCAGGAAAAGAATCCAAACAGGCTGTGGAAACAGCAGACAATATTCAGAAAAGGTGAGAGCACTGGAAGAGGTGCAAAAAGTAGACAGATGACAGGCGACATTAGTAACTAAGCCTGGGGAGATGTGTAAACCAAGACAGTTTCCCAACAACACACCCACATGCTTGCAGACCCTGGTTAAGACCGCAGCATTAGGAGCTACAGTTGAGGAAATGCTTACCATGAGGGCACTAATCACAGTCTGCGTTCAGAAAGCTTTGATTTATGTGATGTTTGGAGAAGAAGATTTATTCAGATTGTGGGGAAAACATTCAGAACAGATTGGCAATGACAGCTTTCACAGGCTTATCTTTACCTGTATACTTTTACTCAAACATCATAAATAGTAAATGTTACCAAGGAGCTTCAAATGGTCATACTTAGAAATATCACCAAAACCAACCATAAAAGGCATTAAACTATCAACTGCTTAAGTACATTGTATACACTTAAAGTAGAGAAAGGATTAAGCTGATAAAGTATTAATTTGTTGACACAAAATAACACTTTAATTAACTGCCCCTTAGCTGCATTGTAACTGCAGGTCTACAAGACTTACCCTAAGATAAAATATACAGTGAGTACCCTAGCATCTCTTAGAAAAATTAAAAATACCACTGTAAAAAAGCCTGCCTTAACAGAGCAGGTTTTTAACAGAGACTTACCACATTTCAGTAAAGGAGCAGTACTTAACAGCTGAAGCACAACAGCTATCTAAAATGCTTAAATATTTCAAGAACTCAACTACTATATTTTAAATGCTATGCTAACTAATGGCTTAATTTTCTTCACTGCTTTATTTCTGCCACTTCCCTCTTGGCTAACTGAAGATTCTCACCACCTGCAGATTTTCAATAGCAGGGACCCAATCACCTTAATGGTACAGGATAAGCCTAAAATACCATCACATGATGTGTACAAGAGGAAAGGGATTTTTTTATTGGATTAACAAGGATAACTGTATAAGACCCACTACTGGGAGAAATCCACTGTTTTCTAACACACACAAAAGCTGTTCAAACAGTGTCCAGTCAGTACTTCAAGAATTTTCTGCAGCCTAACAGAAAATGGAGCAGGGGAAACTCAGTAGCAGCCATTTTTCTCCTTCTTAGTAGTTGGTACAGAGCTGTGTTTTTGACTTTCAGCCTGAGAACAACGATGTTCCAAAGTCACCTGAGGTTCTGACAACAGGGCTGGCCCAACCCAGTCATAACTTCTGCATATTGTAGAGGGGGATGAAGATCCTGTGGTGCACATAACGAATTTACTGGGGAAGGCAGTCTGGGTTATTCCTGGTTTAGGTAAAGGCAAACCCACTCGTGGGATTGCTTTTGCTCAGGGACCTCGACATACTTGGTGGGTAATGTGGGAAGATGGGGAAGTTCATGTGTACGTCAAGAGGATTTGATTTTAGGGGAAACAGTCAATGAATTCAATTGTATGCTGTTGCCTGCTATGTAGTACTTTTATAGCCCATCAATTAGATGTCTTCAGGTCACCAGCAACTGGCCCTGACTTCCCTCCAACCATCATCCCAACAGAGAATGAACTTTGATGAAACCAGATGAGTTCTGCAGTACATCAGCAGATGTACTATCCAACACTGCACACAGCCTCTCCTGCTCTGAAAGACTGTTACAAGAGATGGAGCCCAACATCATGGACCGAATGGACTCAGAAGTTTTACAGGGATTGGTCCATGCACTAAGGAATGATTTCTCTCTCTCTCTCTCTGTGGATGCACAGATATGTATATATATAAGAGTAACGGTATATTGAAAATGTGGGATCTGAGCATGATGTGAATGGCATGGAATACGGGGTGGATACTGTTCTGGATTCAGCAGTAGCGATCATTTTTGTCCTTCTTAGTAGCTGGTGCAGTGCTGTGGTTTTGACTTTTGGTCTGTGAACAGCGCTGGTAACACTGATGTTTTTAATTGTGGCTAAGTAAGGTTTAGTCTGACCAAGGACTTTCTGAGTCTCATGCTCTGCCAGGAAGGAGAGGAAGCCAGGAGGAAGCAGAGACAGGACACCTGACCCAAACTAACCAAAGAGTTATTCCATACCACAGCACGTCATGCCCAGTAAATAAACTGAGGGCAGTTACCTGGAAGAGCCAGATCACTGCTCAGGTTGGGCTAGGTATCGGTTGGTGGGTAGTGAGTGGTTGTATTCTCTTCCCTTGTTATTCCCCTTATTATTATTATTGGTGGTAGCAGTGGTGGTTTGTGTTATACCTTAGTTACTAAACTGTTCTTATCTCAACCCCTGGGAGTTACATTCTTTCCATTCTCCTCCCCATCCCTCCAGGGAGAAGGGGGGGAGTTGGCTGTGTGTGTGTGTGTGTGTGTGTGAAGAGAAAAGGGTGGGGAGTAGACTGCATGGTTCTAATTTACGGCCTGGGCTTAAAACACAGCAGTTCTTATTGGCACCCAACATGGGTCTTGAAAGGTTGAGATAATGACAGATCTGACTGGATTAATAGTCACTTGTCACAGTGCTTATTTATTGGCTCTCAATTTTGTTGCTTTTGATCTCACAGTTTCAGCCTGTTGTGCCTCACTTGCAGCCGGTATTTGTTGTGTTGGTGTTTACTGGTTGGGGGCCTTGGGCTAAGGTTCTTGTGTCATTGCACTTTATTGCTGCGCTTGAGAGGCAGGACGCTGCTTGATGCAAGCAAAATGTCGTTTATTAG
>JBAFWW010061759.1:0-14774 GCA_036873685.1 Agapornis canus | reverse complement strand
GTCTCTGCTTATGGCAGGGGGGTTGGAACTAGATGATCTTAAGGTCCTTTCCAACTGTAACTATTCTATGATTCTGTAATTCTATGATGGTGAATCATGTTAGCATAAACAAAAGCCGTTCCCTTTTCACTTCGAGAGCAGTTCGAACCCTAACTATTCTATGATTCTATGATACAGCAGAAAATGTAACACTAAATACAGAAACTGATTTTTTTAGTAGATGCCACAATATCAGTTTCAGAAAGCTAGTTTTGCAGGAGCCCTAAATTGCTGTTACTACCCAAGATATTAGTATATAACTCTGTTATAAAAACATTAAGATATTGTATAATATTATAAATAAATATACTTTATATGTATTGCTACATGCTAAATAAAGTTCAAAAATATAAGGTTTTATTATTGTAAACCAAACATATCTAAATTCAGTTTCACATCTACCTGAAATGCATTGACAACAAAATTCTGCTAATGAGAAAATTATTAATTTAAAATTAACTAGTCATAAAGGGAGACTTGATACCTGCTGGCAAATGTGTTCCCATTGAACATTGAGATCCTTTAGTTCTTTCTCTATTCTGGAAGCAAATTCTGGCTCTGCTTCACTCTTCATTTTCTTCCCAACCTCATTAACACTGTTCAAACTGGGCTGGATTGTCTGGATATCATTTACTAAGGCCTAGAGGAATAGCAGAAGATTAGGCAAGCAGCACTCACACAAAATTTCAGATATGCTATCCCTATCAAAATGTGTCTACATGAGATCTTGACTTTTCTTTGGTGCAGATCTCCATTCAAATGAGTGTAATTACCAGATTTAACTATGAAAATAAATAAAAATGGAAAGAGCTGCAATGTGGTAAGCTATGTTATATCAGATAGAGTACATCTGCAAAATATGCAAGTTACAAATGTTATATATATGTTATTTACACACACAAATAATGTTATATTACGTATATTATAATTTTTACAATGCCTTGATCTTTTATTCACATTTGTGAAAGAGTGTCCCATCATAATGGTGGAAAATTATTAGTTAAGCCATATTATTAGCTTTATGCTTTATGCCAGCATTACCCTTGGGTTGGTAATTCATCTGATAACTTCCTTAAAATAATACGAATGGTAATATTCCTGGGTTATTTCTAGTTATTAGAATTTTATTTTTGGTTCATTATTATTTAAACCTTAAGGTAGTCCTACATTGCCACTTAAGATTCTATTTCCTATGGCCTTCTACAGTGCTTCAGATGTTACCTGGGCTTCCTACACAGTGGAAAATGCTCGAAGTGTAAACACATAAAACATTATCAAGATTTTGGTAATTTTATTATATATTTGACAGTAATGGCAAACCCTTCATAAATTCAGGTGACTTCTAAAGAAGTTACATGTAGTTTACTACTCTGTAGAAGTAAGAATTGTCCTATATTATTTATTAATTTTTGTATTTACGTAAGTGATTACAGAGGAAGCCTGAAAAACTCAGCTCTGCAAGATCAATATGTTTGTTTCATCATATTTACATGTTCTGCTACATCATTTTCAGAACTTGTAAATTCCACTGAACACAGAGACAGGGACTATCATGGATTACAAGATTCACTGCATTTATACACTGCAGCGTCAAGCAGAAGTTGCAAACCCATGAAGGAATTATCAATATTTCATAATTCTTCAAAATTCTGCTGAGGAAAAATCCTAGAACTTCTAAGTTTAGTGGAAGGGAAAAAAAAATATATTTATAACTCACAATACCTGCAAAATATTCTTCCAGTATAGTTAGAAAAGCTTGTAAATCATGTGTGAATAATTGATACAGAGAGAGATGTTCTGGCACAGATTATTCAGTTTACAACAAATAAACATGCAATGTTTGTAAACCCAACAAAGTACATAAACAGTTATCTTAAATGGCTACAAACTTGCTGCAAGTACACTGATGTTTTGCTCAATGGAGTGACCATAATGATAGGGTCATTTAATGCGTCCTTTCTGTATTGAAGTTTCCTATTTTTTAGCAGAATTTTACTTCAAACCCAGGAAATGCAGGAGGTTTAAATACATTGCAAAAGACAACACCCTTACAACATGAATTTATTTTCAGGAACAGTAACTGGTTGTGTAACATCTGAGGAGGCTAGACTCACAGAGAAGAATAATTGCCAAGCAGGCAGGTAATACTCACTGTACATTGCTCAAGTTGTTTTTCCAGTGCTTCTGAATCACCAAGGGCAGGCCACTCTTCTTTCAGAAAAACATCTACTTCAGCCATCCACTTCTTCAGTGTTTTAGTGTCATTCTGTTTATTAAAAAGACATTTTATTGCATCGCACAGAACCTGACTGGAAATGGTGTAATTCATCCTGGCACTATGACTAAACTCACCACAATGTAATTTCTAGATTATTGAACTGTCTGAAAAACACAAACACAGCAAACAAGCAAAACCAGTTTTACCTGGGATTGTCATCGACTCAATTTTGTCTACACTGACTAATTCTGCCGAAGTTTAACGTGTCTATGGGTGAGCAACATTCTGGATCTCAAGATTATGCCTTCCAAATGTCATTTGTGTTTAGATGCTGCACATATGTTCATTGGTTCCTTGCATGACTTCAGATTGCTCATGCATGGCAGATAATTCAGACTGACCTATCAAATCCTTCACAGCTTCAGTCTGAATTTTAGACTTCTTTTGGAAGTTGCATGTTCTATTGCCTATTTCTCTACCAGAACACAAAACAGAAAAGCTCCCTTACTACTCTGAAAAAAAAAAAAAAACCCAAAAAAAACCAAACCAAAACAACTCCATAATTGAAACAGATTCACTTCAGAAACTAAAATCATATGACTCTGTAAGCCATTCCAGATACTCTCAGTTGCTATTTCTACCACTAGAACATTTGTAATCAATTATTTGCTTTCCAGTCTTTAAATAACCCTTGCAATTAATAAAGCAAGCTGAGTATCAAGTGTTTTTAAAAATGGAACATTACCAGTTCCAGCAACACAGAATCATACTATCATAGAATGTTTAGGGTGAGAAAGAATCTTAAAATAATCTGGTTCCAAACCCCCTTCTGTGGGTGGAGATGCCTCAACCTAAACCAAGTCACCCAAGGTTCTGTCCAGCCAGGCTTTGAACACTTATATAAATGACCTAATACTTTGAAAAATAAAATGAGATTTTAAAAAGGTTATTTTAAATTACTTTAAAATTTCACCTAAGATAAAGATTGACATACACTTGTTAAAATAAAAATTATTAGGGGCAAAAATTTTAAAGGCAAATTGTAAAACATTTTTTCATCGAACTGTTTCCATCAACAGCAAAGTACATAGTGATATTATATGCTGAATACAAACTTGAATTAAAGCACTGAAAAGGACATTTCATTAAAATACAAACTGTGCCCTAAGATGTGTACGGAAATGCCTTAGCAACTATTAGAGATAGACAACAAAAGGGAATATTTTCCTAGTATGCTTCATATAACAAAAGGCTACCCAGGATGTTGAATTGAGTTAATACAAATAATCACACAGAAATTATCAGCATACTTCAGAATTTCAATTACAAAAACACTGTTGAAGTGTCCATGGTGCATTCCATTATCAGTCAATAAAAATAGTTCAGAATCGTATTTCATTATGAAACTTTAAGACCTTTATAAGAATACATTAAGTATAATTCATTAATGCTGAAAAATATAGATCTTATGGGATTCACTTAAAAAATATCGGTCTCCATCTACCAATGAAGACTGAATATATGACTCATTTTGAATCATACTGCAAATGCATTTTATTTATTGACACTGATATCACTGTACACCATGTTTATACAGTCTATAAACTACAACAGCTAAAACAATAATTTGGAAAATAAGTTATTCAAGGAGTTGAAAAGAAATACTTTTATATTAACTGTATACTATGGTGACTTCAACAATAAAGTTTAGGATTTGTACGCAACAAGAGCTCACAGCTTTAAAATACATGCTCTACAGAATACAGCCATGATATTCAGGACTTTCTCCTTTCAACAGCAGTAGCTGAACCTCTAAAACTCTATTCTGAAATTACCGGGGAAAAAGATTTACTTTTTCAAGCAAATTGTACTGCTCTATTTTTTGCAATTACAAATATTTCATAAAACTACTGATAAAACAGATTTACAGTTTTCCTGTTTATATGGGGTTTATATGGCAAGGTTTTGGTACCAGGGGTAGCCTCTGAGAAGAGGACAGGTGCTATCCTGTGCTGGACACAACCAGTTCCAGCTGCCTCCAAGGTACCCATCACAGGATACAGCTCATTCTATGGTCAGCCAATGACAACTCTGTGATAGTTAAGAAAAGGCATAAATAGCAGACAGGAGGAGGAAGAGAGAAGTAGGAAATAGCCTTGCAGACACTGAAGTCAGTGAAAAATAAGGGGGAAGAAGTTTCTGGATCAGAGATGTGGTGCAGACCATGGTGAGGAAGGCTGTGCCCCTACAGTTCACGAGGGTCCATAGTGGAGCAGATATCCACCTGCAGCCCATGAAGGATCCCACACTGGAGCTGGTGGATGCACCGTAAAGGAAGCTGCAGCCAATGTAGGATCCCACAAAGAAACAGATATTTCCCAAAAGACTGCAGCCTGTGGGAGAACTCATGCTGGAACACGGGAAAGAGTGAGAAGGAAGAAGCAGCAAAGAGGAGCTGTTATGGTCTGACAGTTTCCATTCCCTATCCCCCTGCATCCCTTGGTGAGAGAGCAGAAAAGAATAAAGCAATGGAGTGCAGACTAGGAAAAAGAGAGAGGGGGAGAGGTGTTTTATTATTATTATTATTATTATTATTATTATTATTATTATTATTATTATTATTATTTTATTTTTATCTTTGTTTCTTACTATCCAAATCTATTTTAATTTTCCTCAAGTTGTGTCTGTTTTGTGCATGATTGTACTTGGTAAGTGATCTTCCTGTCTTTATCTCAGTCCAAGAGCTATTCCATCCTATTTTCTCCCCCTGTCCATCTAGGGAAAGGGCATGTGAGAGCAGCTGGGGTACCTGGCTGCTTGTCATGATTATCCCATAATACCATTAAAATTCATCTCATGGCCAGCTTCAAACATCAGAGAGGTAGCTCTGATGGAGCCAAAGTTACAATTTAGAGCAATGTGGCACTTCAGTAGATAAATTGTAACTGTTTCCTCCATTTTTTGTCCCATTCTACTTAACTGCTGAAGAATAGTGTGATAATAAGTAGCTTTTTTCATCTCCAAAAAGCTTTTTCTTCCATAAAAGCAGAAGTGTAAGAATACCTTGTCAGAAAGTTTATTCCTGACCAAACAACTCTATTGAATTAAGCTGAAAATACCAATTACAGTTCACATGCTACTAAATTATAATTTATAACATGGAGCTAATTATGTATCATGTTCTACTACCACAAAACCAGAGCCAAGGACAGAAATATTTGATGTGAATAGTAGGAATGCAGAGAGACAACACTGAGAAAGAAACACACTGTGAGAACACAGCTTTGAGTAAAGCTGCAGAACCACAACCTTCAGAATTTTCTTTGCAATATTCTCCATGAGAATGCAAGTATTCATTTGCATGAGGGCAAGGAGAGAAAAGCATATAAAAACATAAACATACTTTCTGGTTTTGTGACTAGTTGATCTGACTTATTTGAAACCTGCCCTTGAAGTTATATAGAAATAGACCTGGATTATGTCAAAAATTGACTTATTTTTAAATCTGATAACATCTAGCTCATAGACATTCCATATAATGCTAATAGATGTGATTTCCAAATAAGTATAAATGGGAGATCTTCACAATGACAGAAACAGTGTAAGAGTAAAATGCTGTCATTCTAAATGTCATTCTAAAATCGCACAGCTGTGTAAGTCATGTACACTTCTGCTTTCTGGCAGCTGTGCTGAGATACTACCATATTAATTATGCAAATTAGTCCATTAGAGTCAGTATGGTTGTAGCTACTTCAGCGGCATGAAAAACTACTTCAGCTACATTTAAAAATTAAGTATAAGCATATTAGTTGCAATTTCACCGAAATCAAGGTTAAGTTTTGCTATTGAAACAATATTGGCAGAAATTGGCATAAAATCAGAGTTCAAAGTATAATCTTGGATCCACCGAAATCAACCACACATTTAATACATTTTATGTACTGTTCTGATATTTCATTTTGGTATTATTTTCTGCAGGTGTATAAATGCATTCTGTGCTAGTTCCACAGCCACAAGCTGACACGTAGTAGCTGAAGCTGAAAAAGTTTGGTTAACCTGGAATCGCTGGAGTTTGGTCATAAGCTCCTCAAGTTTTTGGCACTGTTCCACCAGCTGTGCTGATAATTTCTTCCAGCGTCCAAGGATCACCTCAATCTCTGAACGATATCTTTGGCTGACTTCTGCAGGGGCTTTCCTGGACATGTCTTCCACAGTTGTGCTGAGATAGTTCAGGCCCTTCTGCTGCTCCTGTAGAGAACTTTGTAGAGCCTATGAATAAGAAGCAAATAGTATCTCAATTCATGTGTCCAGCAATTCTCTTTGTTTTACAAACATGTGTGAAATTGCTGAAGAAAGGACTGAAAACTAAAAATGTATGTCACCTCTGCTAAAATATCCAATGACGTATTCTACTGAGCAATTTAGAATTGCTTTTCTCACTGAAACTTGATAGTAGATATTTTAGTTGAACTGAGAATATAACCAGAGGTGTTTATACTTGTTAATAGAGGTGATCCACATACACTTCATTAATTTGAAACAGGAATTTGCTATTTCCCTAATGATTACATGCTCAAAAGACTGAGACAGTACATAGAGAGAAAGAATAAACTTAGACTTGCTTCTATGACTTAAAGTTTTTGATAACTTCTCAAAATTTTGACAATTATTTTCACAATTTTCTGCATCTAACTTTTTTCTACATTCTACTTTTTATTTCTGAATATGCATTAATAGTTGTATCAAACCACATGCTGCTTATCCATCCAATAGTAGAACAATATCCAACATTGAAATGCAGGGAAGGTTTGTAGTCACTGGCAAACTTGTTCCACATTTGTGTCTGCTTGTAAATCTGACAGGAAATCTAACAAAGCCTCTGCTGCAGTTTACAAATCACAATCATTTCCATGTCAGCACTGGAAAATGAAATGAGCTAAATCTATACTTAACCATCAGAGGTATCATCAAAAATATATTTTATATATCATTGGGACAAAACCAGGCTTTTGCCTAACATGTTTAATATGTTAGAAAATTGGTTTCAATTATGAGGAACATTTTCAATCCTTTAAGGATCAGTGTGAGTATTTACTGTCTCCTGAAGCCGTTGCCTAAAACCTGAATGGGTATAATACACTCAAGACTCACAGGCTTCAGCAGACTCATGACAACTAAGGGTTCTGTTCCTCCAAACTTTTTATTTCAGATACTTGTTCCCACAGCCTGACCACTCACCTTGAGGTCCCTGAGTCTCTGCTCCATGATTTCATATTCAGCAACTGCAACCTGAGGCACGGAGAGTTTAGTTTCTGATTGCTGGATGCACACAAGTATAGTGTTCATTGTCTCTTTGTAGTGTACAGGAGGCAAACTGTCAGAAACTACATTCAGTGGGGAAGAAAAAGGAAAGAAGTAAAATAATTTTGTGCTTCATTATTCGGTTTTCTGATAGAAGATGGCTGACAAAAGAATAAACGACCAAGCCTTATTGAAGACAATGGCTATTTTGCAACAGATTACAACAGGTCCAATACTTCAGTATCTGATTTTTCAAAAAATTGTGGAGGGAGAAAAATTTTGAAGAATGAATACACTCATTCTAAAGTTTATGATATCTCTGTCATTTTATCAAGTGTGTGTCATTTGACTCTCTTGTCATATGTCAGGCAACTAGTTACATGGCCAAGACAAGTTGTTTAAATTTGTGTGCTTAGAGATCAACAAACAAACTATTGTACTTAATCCAGAACCTAATTTCAGAAATGCAGTAAGAAATAACATTCACTTTTATAGCCCATGTTTGTGTGTTTAATGTTTCTATTCAAGTAAAATGTTCTGTTTAAGACATCTGTTAGAAAATTAATCTTTCTTTTGCATTAAAGCTGAATTTTATTGAACTGTGCTTATTGTGCCAACGTTACAGCTGCTGTAAACAGACAACATCTGGCAACACATGAGCAAGTCATTAGCAAAGATACTCCCTCTGCCCTCAACAATATTTGCTTCTCTGCTCACTGAAAAAAGTGCAGGCAAATAGCATGGTTGGTTGGAAATGAAGCATTTCCAATTTGTACTACAGAATAATGAAGAATATAGAAGCTCAAAAAATGTTCCCCCTATTCATCTCCTGTATGTCACTGGTATGTCAGAAAGAACAGCTCTTAGAAATTATACAGCTTTCCAAAAAGCCATTTTAACAAACACCACAAAGATTTTAAGTGCAAGCTTGCTTACATTCTCAGAATTAAATATACTCCAGATTAACCTAATATTTTAGTGATCAACAGAATGCTACTTAAAAAAAAAAAAAAATCAGTTAGCCATCATAACGGCATAATAAAATCAGCATCATTTAAGCTGTCTGTTGTGGAGAATGCACATTGTATATAAAAACCCTGGCTGATTTGACATATCACACACATCTGGGGATTTACAGAAGATAGGACTTGGTACCAGAAAAGACAAGAATTTCTTTCCTTGTGATGTATTTTTTTACACAGAAAGCAATAGTAATGCATTCTTGGAAACAGAGAAAACAAACATTTTCTATCTTATGGAATAGCATTCTAAATCTTTTTATTTCCTTGATGAGATTTATACCATCTTTGAATTATTTGATCCAAAAATTCCTACTTTAGAACAGAATATGCATTTCAACACATCACTTCAAATGAATGGAGATATGATTTCAAAACTTCAGACACGTTAAAGCAGTGTACAATTAATAAGGTCAGTTTTATTTAGAAATATGGAGTTCTGTGATGTAATGTTTGATATCTATAAATAGTTTTCTGTAGAGGAAAGCCAAGTCTTAGGACTAACATATAACTCAAGGAGCTATATAAAATACTAGTTGCTTTTGATGGTGAAGAGTACCTCAGAAAAGATGAAAATACAGGATTCGCTATTAAAGAAAACTCCATCAAACCACATGAAACTCTCATCCTGAAAGCTTGGCAATAATAAAAATTTTACTTTTAAAACCACACAAGCACTGCAAATGTTTTGTAATCATAGAGTAGTTAGGGTTGGAAAGGACCTTAAGATCATCTAACTCCAACTCCCTTGCCATGGACAGGGACACCTCACATTAAACTATTTCATCCAAGGCTTTGTCCAACCTGGCCTTGAACACTGTCAGGGATGGAGCACTCGCAACCTCCCTGGGCAACCCATTCCAGTGTCTCACCACCCTAATAGTAAAGAATTTCTTCCTTACATCCAATCTAAACTTCCCCTGTTATGAGCAAGTTACTTAAGTAACCATCTAACAATGGAATTTTACAAGAAACCTTTTTTTCTTGTAAAGGTTAACTGACAAACCATATTGGAGCTTGTTTTTTTAACTACATTTTGGATAATATCTTAACATACTAAGTAAATACCAATTTGAAGCATTGAAATTCAAGCTTCACCATTCAGTATTTTTTTAAGAAAAAAGTAAATATTATTATATTTGAATATTATTATGAAAGTATTCTGATGTTTGCTTTTTTAGGACTACTGTTCTTAGCAAATTTAAAAAAAAAATGTCATTCCTTTCACTCTGTATTCACTGTATTTACACACACACACATACACCCCCCTGTCTGTACAATATATATATGTCAGTAACAGCATTGCACATTGGTTGTAAGGGATTATATGCACAGGATATGAGTATGATGATCAATGTTCTATCACATGACAGTCTGATACATGCTTTTATAGTAATGTGAAGAAACAAACATGAAGATACTATATTTAGCATGAAGAGAACTCTGGACAGATGTGAAGAGCTCACCTAGAGTTCATCTTTCATCTGAGTGGAAATGGTTATGTGATGAGAATATTTTCAAAAAATCAAGTGATGTTTCAGATCAGTGTTTCTGTAGGTGTTACATTTTGCTCCCACTAGTGGTAATGCAGTAATAGACAATACTGTTCAGAAAATCTAGTTCAAACTGGCAGAAATACATGTCTTAATGGTATTATTGAGAGTCTGTAAATAGAGCTGATGCAGCCATTCATAAAGATTTTGTTCATCTGTTCCTGTGGTGAGAATTTAAGAGTCATTTAAGTACAATCAGTTACTTAAATATGAGGATTCAAGGTTGCTGTGCAGAAGATAACAGAGATAAAGTAGAAGGGAATGTCATGTTAATAGGAAATGGGAATTTTTTTTTTTTTTAATTACATTGCTTTCTATATTACCAATGGTTTTTGTCAGGCTGTGTTAAGTATAAGAAGCCTTATAATTGTAAAATACAATCTGTCATAACTGTATGGTTTCAAGTTGGTTTGATAATCAAATTCTTATTGTACCTTAAAATATATATTCATGTGTTATCCTAGAATATTGTGGGTGGGCAGTGCATGGATGTTAAATAATTTCCTTTATGAACAAACTATCCAAAGTAAACAAGGAAGTGATAGGAGCCTAAAGCCCATGACCTGCATTGTGGTGCTGAGGGAGCTCAGCAATTGTCAGCTGATGAAGAGAAGGCTAAAGGCCAATATTATGGCTGCCTAAATGAAACTTGTAGGCAAGTATGGTTACAAAGAGGGTCTAAGTACTTTGAGGCTATGGAATGGCTGTTTTGTGAATTTGACGAGTTGGTTGTATAAAAGCATTGCTGATTTGACCTAGTGTTGGCAATAGTCTTGTGTGTATATATATATGTATATACATACACACTCCCCACCCCTGAAAAGACAAAATGCAGTTTATTAATGAATTTCTCAGCTTTGTGAATAGAAATGGATTGGGGGAAGATGCAAGAAGAACAGTAGTAGTAGTAGTAGTAGTAAATATTTAAAATGTGTAGTAAATACTTAAAATGTTTCCTTTGTGTAATAATTCTGTGTCAGTGGTAGAACTGTTTCCTTATCTAATGCTTCTGGAAAAAATAAAACTCCTAATTTATTTTCTTTCTTTTTTCTATGCTGAACTATCTTTTATTACCCAAGTGAACTTCTGAAAGTTTTCAGAAACTTAAGCTGTATCTTAGAGTGCAGTAACATATGATGGTGGTGTAGCTTTAGCAGAGCTAAGTTGATTAGTATCAGCTGATTCAAGATCTTGGTTGATGCGTTTCATTTAGGATATACCAAGTTTCGTAACTGCTTTCTGCTTTTGAATAATATTATCGTATCTAAAACAAGACCATGTAGTAGGGAGTAGAATTTAAAAATCCCTATGGGTTTGTATGGTTAATTCATTTAATAGAAACAAATGAGATTTTATTGTATTTTAACAAAATTATTTAACTCAATTTATTGATTTGATGAAGTAAATTTTCAAACACTGTTTTCCTTAATTTTTTTAATATTAATGTTCTTATTTTCCTTAATATTTGCAAGGGTGGATGGAATGAACAAAATTATATGGAGGGTAATACTTTCAGTTTTCTTTGAAAAAGGAACTGTTTTGGAAAGGAGCTATAAACCTCTTTTTCATGAGCACAAATGGCCTTAAAGTGCTATAAAAACCCAAGTTCAGTTAACTATTGTATAAATACAGAGGATGAAGGTCTGTTTCATCTATAGAGAAGAAAAAAAGTATCTTAACGCATTCAAAACTTTGTTCAATATATTAAAGTTTTTTTAAAAGTTACTTGATAGAAATTACACAGTTTTAGAAAGAGAAAATAAATGTAAACTGATGGACCAAGAATATTTGTTTCCTTATTACAAGAAGAGGGGCTGCTGGCTCTTAACATTAGCACAATCTATTTTTAGCTAGAAAACCTCACTACTTGGTTTTGCTGTAATAGTACTGTAATAGACAAATGGTCTAAAATGTGTAGTCAGAATATTACTATGTAATATTGTAGTGTGATATGAGTAATCTTCACATATGCATCTGTGTGCAGCATACTGTCCTGGTTTCATGTCCATGGAGAGGACATGAAGAGCACATGGATAGAGTTAATTTTTTCCTTAGTAGCTGGTGCAGTGCTGTGTTTTAGCTTTAGTCTGAGAATAAAGTTGATAACACACTGGTGTTTTAGTTGTTGCTAAGCAGTGCTTATTGTTAAGTCAAGGACTCTGCAGTTTCCCATGCTCTGCCACTGAGGAGAGGCACAAGAAGCTGGGAGGGAGCGCAGCTAGACAGCTGACCCAAACAAGCCAAAGGGATATTCCATGCCACAGGACATTATACACAGTATAAAAACTGGGGGGAGCTGTCTGGGAGGGGCTGATTGTGGTCAGTTGCTGTTCCAGGACAGTCTGGGCATCTGTCAGCAAGGGGTGAGCAACCGTATCGCTTGTCTGTCTTGAGTTTTATTTCTTTATCTCTTTTTCCTGTTGCTATTGATAAAATATTTTACTTTTTATATCAATTCTTGAACTGTTTTTATCTCAACCCATAAGTTTTACCTTTCCCAGTTCTCTCTTCCTCATCCCATGTTGGGGCGGGGGGCAGGCAGCGGTGTAAAGGTGAGAGTGAACTAGCAGCTGCATGGTTATATAAGCTTGTATTCACATCTTCTGAGGACAAACAAAATTTAAGTGTGTTGTTAGGTGTGTTTTGTTTTGTTTTGTTTTGTAAATGCAGTTTGCTGTAGATACTGGCTTTCTTTAAAACATGCCAAGTGCCACAGTCTTTCTTAGGAATGCCGATATGGTGATAATCTGTTACCTTCACAGTTCTTTCTGAATTTTTTTAAGGGTCAAGATGGATAACACAGATGAGCGTCAGAAAAAAGTCTTTAAAGCACGAAAAACCATGAGAGTAAGTGATCGACAACAACTCGAAGCTGTCTATAAGGTTAAAGAGGAGCTGTTGAAGACAACTGAAGTTAAACTGTTAAATGGAAAGCACGAGAATGGCGATTCTGATTTAAATTCCCCTTTAAGCAATACAGACTGTATGGAGGACAAGAGGGAAGTTAATGGCCTAGTGGACTTATGTGTTAGTTCTGAAGAAGGAAGAACAGCTTCTGATGAAACTAGTGAAGCCAAAAGCCCTGAAAGTAGGGCAGGCAACATAGTCAGTGACATACAACCCAAACCTCTAACATTGTCTCCAGAGAATGTTACTCCTGAACAAGGTAAAGATACTGACACTGCTTTAGCTTGTGAGGCTGAAAATGGAGCTCTTAATAGCAATAAAGATGACTTCCGTGAAAAAAAAAATACGAAAGATCATTTGGACCAAAGAGAGAATGATATCCCATTGGAAGCTGAAAGTAAATCAGTCTGTGGTACTAGTAACTCTTTGGAAAAGAAGGTAGAAATACATGACTTAAGTATTACTTCCAATTCATCTAGTGAAGAAAAGAGCACTGAAGAAGGAACTGTTGAAGATACTGTTGGAGAAGAAGCCATCTCTAGCAGTATGGAAGCTGACCAGGAAGCAAAGGATGTACAAGATGGCACTACAGGTCTTCCAGAAACAACTGTTCAGAAAACAGCAGATGAGCCAAGTGACAGTATCTTGGACAATACTGACTGTATGGAAACAGATGAAATTATTCCAATTTTGGAAAAACTAGCCCCTGCTGAAGATGAACTGGGCTGTTTTCCTAAAAGTCCTCTGCTTCCAGTGGATGACACAGGAACAGATTTAGAAGAGAAAGTAGACAGCTGTTCAGGTTCACCATCCAAGCAGGAAAGCAATGAAAGTCTGCCAAAAGAGGCTTTCTTAGTATTGTCTGATGAAGAGGATCCCTGTGATGAGAAGGAGGAATGTGCTGAAGTGGTACTACCAAACAAGTTAAGTCTTCCAGGTAAGAATTTTCTAAATGGGTAGTTTTAATTCAAGTCTGGGATTTTGTTCATTTCTTAGAATAACACACTTCTGATACGTTTATCAATCAAAAAACACTCTTACCCACCAGTTGTGTGTGGCAGTCCCACAGGTTTCAAGGATAAAATTTGATGCCCAGAAAAAAACCTCACATAACACAAAACCACTGTCATCATCGAGGTCTGGTTGGTTTGTTTGGTTTGTTGGGTTTTGGTTTTTTTTTTTTTTTTCCTCATATTCTGCCAACTGGGGTGAGGTGATGGGTGAGATAAGAGGAAAGATGAGTAATTACCAGATACGGAACAGAAAGATTTCGGGGAAGTTCATGAGCTGTTGTTGAGGATAAGAAAGGATCTGAACTTTCTTTAACGTGTAAGTAAGTAGTAACAGTGAAAACATGTTGATAATCCAGGAATGTCACAAGTGCCATTTGTTTCAAATCTCTTTTTTTCCACCCAAGACAGCATTGGAAAGATTTCATTAGAAACACAATCATGTATGAGTTTTATGGCATACAGCTTTTATTCATTTAACTCACAAGGAACTTTATCTTTGATGGCTGTGCTAACTCATTAACATTTGAAATCATTAAGTGCAGGAATATGGTCTTTTCATGTAGTTAGTCAAAAGATTTTTATCCTTTTTTTGGTGTTAAACTGAATAATGGCCTTTACAGTCTGTTGCCTTCTGTCCTATTGCTGTGCACCTTTAAAGATTAGTAGCTCAATCGTAGAATCATAGAATAGTTAGGGTTGGAAAGAACCTTAAGATCATCTAGTT
>JBAFWW010061746.1:0-25399 GCA_036873685.1 Agapornis canus | reverse complement strand
CAGCCACAGCTTCTCTGGGCACCCTGTGCCAGCGCCTCAGCACCCTCACAGGGTAAAGGATCTCCTCTTATAGATAACCTAAATCCTTCCATTTAAGTTTGAACCCATTTCCTCTTGCCCTATCCACACACTCCATGATGAAGATGGGAGTATCTAGTTTGACACCTATCATAGTACACAGCCTCGTAATGAGGAAACATGAGTTCAGGCTCCATTCCCCTTTTGTGTTCAGTCTAGTACCTGACCTGCTCATCTGTGTTTGCTTCACACTTCTTCTCTTCCCCTCACGTTTAAGTTTCTTAAGCTTTGAAACAAGAGAAAGGTCCAGTTGTGCTGTGGCGTTATTTATGCACCTGCTTCTTATTTATAGCAATGGCTTTGGCAGCTGGTCCTGTAAACTGTAATAAAATGCCTTTCAAAATGTAAAGAAAAATTCAAACTAAAGCAATGTGAGCAGACAAGCCAGGCATAATGGCATTAGAGCCCGTGTCAATTAATTTTTCCTCTTCTTGATAAACGAGCCCCGTTCCATCCATTAATAATGAGGGAAGAAACAAGGAACGTTGACACCAGTTTAATTTATTTTCTCAACTTGCCTGGTCATATTTCTCCCTGTTGCAAAGCTTTCTGGTGCTGCTGGGAATTGCAAGTGGCTCCCACACAGTCGATGCATAGATTGGTGTGAATCGATACTGTCCTCCTTTATTCACACATCCCTTGTAATCAGAGGGGAAAAAGTTACTTAGTGCCAGGCACCCCAGACTGCCAAACCGCCTTAGAGAAACAGTAATGATGATGATGATGATAAACCTGCATGGGAAGGGAGGAAACCAAGTCCTGTAATCAGTGCCACCCAATCTCCTCTTCACAGACAAACAGGATGAGGGGCTGGGACATTTTAATTGCTCAGACAGTGAACCAGGGATGTTTCTATCCCCTTGCTGTCTGCAAAGGTAATTCAAGTCATTAACCTGAGAGTCTGGGAACGGGGACCTGTGGGTGTACTCCTGCCTCAGGGAAAAGCCATTTGCTTGTTAGCATCAGAACAGGATGTGAAAACGCAGCCCTGACCTTGCTGCCTTCTTACATTGTGTCTTTGGAGAAGTCACTTAAATCTTCCCTCTGGTCCAGGTCCCACATTTCTTCCCCCCACTTTCTAGTCGCTTCCTCGAAGTTTTCATCTGTTGTACTGCAACTCAGCTCACTGATGCTCAAAACCCACGACAAAACCTGTCAACTCTAACTCCTTATTTCCTGTTGTTCCAGTTTCCTGCGCTGCAAACACACCAAAGGAGAGCATTCGGTTTCCAGTTAAGTAACTCTCTCCAGACTCACAGAACACAGGCTTAGCGTGAGGCACACTTCCTCTAAGGAGAGGTTTTTACCACACCTGAAGGTACCTCCTGCCCCCTGGAGAACAAGAACTCATTCCACCCTTTCCTTGTGATAACCAGACAGGGAGAGAGATGCACCAGGAGATGGAAGAGGAAAGAGAATGTTAACACCTATGGCCTAGGATAGGAAGCATCACCCTCGTTTAACTGTAAAGCGTGCTCTCTGGCAGCGCTGCTCTGAATGCTGCTCTTCAGCCCCCACATCCGCCTGGTGTTTAAGCACACCTTGGGTAGGGTATGGAAAACAAGTCAGGTTCTCCCGGCAGCCACGGGCAGGTATTTAAAGTGTCAATAAATACTCCATGACAGGAGAGTGAATCCTCGGAATTAAATCAGCAGACGAGTGCCTTGGATCAAACCCTCCGCACAAGGTGCGAGCGCTTCAATAGCAGCGCGGCAGGAGAGCCAAGAGCTGAGGTCAGCCACGCAGCTGGAGAAAGGGCACCAGCAAGACTCTCCTTTGCTTTTGTTCCGGAAAGCTGCAAGGCTCAGGCTCCTTGCTCCCTCCTCCCACGGCTGCGTGACATTTGCAATGGGAGCATCGCTCAGGAAAACAAAAAGGCACCTTAGGATGAGCAGGCACTGTGCCACAGAGCTGCCTGCCCCTATGAACAGGCACAAATCCACCCTAGCTGCCTTTTGGGAATGATTCCCCTGGACAGGAGGATGCAGGCATGGAAAAGGGACTCGTCCCTCTCTCAAACAACCCATTTGGACCATATTTCCAGGCAGGGGGGCACATTTGCCTCCCTTGCAGGGGCTGGGATGCTGGTTCTGGCCGCAGTCACTCACAGAAGTGGTACCTGAACTTTCCGTAATGAATCCTTCATAACAACAAATCTTCATTAAAACACGCTCCTATTAACGTCCTGAAATCAAACCAAAGCACTGAGTACATAATGACTGAAGCGCACCCTACACGGCAACTCACTAAATGCCAGTTTTATCATATTGTTAATTAACAGAAACCATTAATGAATTCACAGATCATTTAGAAGCATTAGCGGTGACCTAAGACAAATTGCATGTACGTGTGATACTCCTGCGTCTGCACTTTCTGCAGCTGAATTTTCTCACAGGAGGCCCCAAAGTCTGTTCCTGACTCAACTTCTCTCCGTGGGAGAGATCATTTCTCAATGGGCATGTTCTGGGCAGCAGCTCGAGAATTAAAGCATCAGCTGAAATGCGAGATACGGAAGGAAAAGCTGCCTTGGGCAGCGCTTGCTTTTGTGGCTGTATTTAACTCGCATTTGGGACCACTCACCCCTGCTCCTCACAGCTTCTCACTGCTCTGTTCAGGGCAGGTATGAACTTCCCAGCTCTAATGAGTCCAAAAGCAATGGGAGAGCTGGGTGGGAGAAGTGTGGCCTCATCGAACAGATTTCTTTTTGCTATCAAAGAAGAGAACCCGAACGCTTGCAAAACCCAATGAGTCCATCCACAAGCACAATAGGAACCTCATGCTCCAAATGAACATTTCCAACCATTCCCTAGCAAGACCCACAGCGCGCAGAGCCAGTGACCAACCTGAACACCGATTTCTGTCCCCAGAATGAGCACCCTGCAGCCCCTCACTGTGCCATGGGGCAAGCCCAGGAAACTCATCACCACTCGGACACCACTCACACCTCTCCTGCAGCCAAAGAGTGCAGACCCGGCCACAGGAGCCAGCAGTGGTGGTGTCAAGGCTCTGCCCCTGCCAGCCTGGAGAAGACAAGGACAAGCAGAGCAGCAGCATGAAGGGTGATGGCAGGGATGAAGCTCACCGTGCCCTGGGTGCCAGCTAACCCAGCCTGGCTCCCCCATCAGAAAAGCTCTCTATGCAGCTGCAGTAGCCGCTGCCCACCGAACACAACACCCTGCCATCTTCATCTGCTTGCCTACAGGCGTCAAAACCTCTCTGCCTGTCAATTCTTCCACAGTTTATTACTAAATCTCTAAAATATTACATTTTTTATTATATCCAAATTCACTTTATTGCAGTTGACAATACAGATAATCACATACCATATGCTCTGATGTTTTCAAACCAATGTATGTTGACAACAGTTTTTATTCATGATGCATAATTCCATGCGGGGCTGACAAAGGCGGCGCAGCAGTGAGCCGGAGGTTACGGTTTGGTTGGTGGGGACCATCCTTTTTTCCATTTCCTTTTCTTCATTGTAACAACAGATTTACAAAACTGGGAGGGAAGAGGCTTGGCTTTCAGTGGCAATAGGAAATTGGCTGGGAAGATGGGCTTATCGAAGAGATGGCTGCAAAGTATTAATAATGGGGGGGCTGGTTATTGTAATTACTGGTGTTCGGGACTTGCTGCTAACGGGGGTAGGGAAATGTGATGGCTCATCTGTGAGCGAGCAGAGGTGGATGCACAGGGGATACGAGGCTGTATCCCTGCTCCTGCACACCTTCCTGCCAGGCTGCCATCACCCACCTCTGAAACCAGCTCCTTTTCCCAAGGGAATGACGTGTTTCAGCAGAGCAAAGCCCTAGAGCCTTCATTTAAACTCCTTTGATTTTAAAGACACGACATTAAACAAGTTTTGAGAGCTTTCCCAAACATCATCATCCATTCCCATCACTTCTTCCAGCCCTGCTTTGCCTTGGACCAATGCTCATGAGGACAGAGCTGAAAGCAAGCTGGACAAGCCCCTCATTCTCTCCTCTACCCATGCACATCCATCCCCATCCCCACAAGCTGCTAAGCTCAAGACTGAACATCAGTTCCTCATGAAGTTGCTGGGAGAAGAAAAACCCAAGTAAACCCCAATCCTAAGCATGGCATTCAGGCAATAGATCCAACAACTTGAAAGATGGCAATGTTGTGCAAACCAAACAGGATGCTATGTCTAAATTAAGCTGTAATGACCTGCTCTGAGGTCTTTATTAGCCAGGTAATGATCATTTAAGAGGAGGTTACTATCTCGAGCCAAGGGCACCTAATGCCATTACTGAACTTGTTAAAACCTGCCAAGCAAGTCATTATTTCTAACATTATTTCTTTTTCTTTTAACACAGCTTCCTACCTTTCCCATAAGGTGCTCGGCTGTAAATCACGGGAGGCAGTGATCACACTCAGCTGCCTCCCCTAAGAGGCTGAATTTAGCTCCTGCTCGTCGTGAGCAGGCTGAACACAAGGCAAATACTCCACAAGAATAAAAGGCATGCTTTGAAACACTCTGACCTTAAAAGGCCCATGGAGACAGGTGATAGCACAGCAGAACCCCCTAGCAGGCAGTGGTCTTCACAGCCTAATGGCCTTAAAGAGCCAGCCTTTGCAAGTGGCTTGCAGCTGGCATCTGATGAGATGCCATGTGGCACTGTGATTCACATACTGCATGGACCACTGGCATTTTGGCTGTGAAGAGAAGTGCTTAAACAACACCACAGTGCTTATGGATTCTGGAGTTGATAAGAGAAAAAGCAGCTTCAGAGCCCATAGGACAAACTCACCTGGCGACAGCTTGCCCAGTGAGGGAACACCGATTGGATGCACTGCTTCCCCAAGACAAGAGCTACCAGGCAAAGAGGCCAAGGGCAAACCTGTGCTGACAAGATGCTGAGATGCTTTCCTACTTGCCCCAGTTATGTCCCCCAGGAAAATAATACTCAATCCTCTCACTGCCCATCAAACGCATCCCGACCTGCTCCCCAAGCACAAAGCACATTGTAGGGTCTGGTCTCTACGCCTGCAGTGGTGATAACAGATCCAGCAAGCACTTGTCCCCAGTGCAGAGGAAAGGAGAGGATCTGAGACCCGGATCCGGGTGGAAGGGACTTGGAGCGGCTGCATTTTACAGTAACCCAGCATGGACGATATTATGAGCGACACCAGCAAGCTGCCAGCTCAGGAACTCATTACTGTCAAGGTACACCGTGGCCTGCTGCCAGGCCCCCAGCTTTCACACTCGCTATGCCAGAACATCCACACACAATTTAATTGCATTATAATTTCAAAAGTGCTTTTCAAACTGGAAAAAGGCATTCACTGATTAACCAGCGAAGAGCAAAATTGTTTATGAAATTGAATACAAAAAGCTACAGAAATGTAATTGGGTTGTTCTAGCACCTAATTTTCAAGCCATTTTCCCACTTATTTAATCACGAGATACAAAAGGAACTAGTGAATTGACTTCATACTAATTAGATTACTCCCTGCGATACTCCAGGCCTATATTCCAACTGGTTGATAGTGCTGCTTTAAAATGAAACAAAAAATGGAGCAACAGCTTGTCTGGGGCCATAACGCATTTGTTTCCCATCAACCCTCCCTTATGGGAGGGCCATAAACCCCAGGCCGAATCCCCCCTAACCTGCTGTAGCCAGTCACCCAGAAACACTAACTGCCCTGGAAAGGGATGAGAAACGTTTGGGTGTGTGGCTGAGATGGGGTGACAGCTCAGGGCTCCCCGCCACGTCCAGCATCACAGATGATGGAGGAGCTGGCTGGGATGGACACTTGGGTTCCCCCATGCAAGGAAGAGCTGGTGAAGGGTGGCTCTGCTCTTGCTCTAAGGTTGCTCCCACTGATGGCTGCAGGAAAACCCCAGTTCATAGAGGTGAATCTCTGGCTCTGGCCAAGGAGGGCACTCCCCTTCTAAACCCACCACAGAATCACTGCCATAAACTGCTTCAAAACATGGTGCAAGGTCATCTCTTGACAGAAAACAGTAAATGTGCCAAGCAAAACCAAGGGAGCGATGGAGAAGACATTTCTTGCACCCTATTTCCTCTTCACCCGGACCATGCAATAGGTACCTAGGAGGAGCCCACATCCCTCCCTTCTGTGCTCCAGAAACCAGGAGAAACTCCAGGAAAAAGTCATGGATGAGACTCACGCACCAACTCTGCTGTGCATCCACTTCCCAGTCACCTCTTAGGGTGGCCCCACATCCTTGTGAGATTCAGCAAGGCAGCAGGAGCTGCAGGCACTTCATTTCATTTCAGACCAAGTCACTCGCTGAACAGGGGTGCTCTGCTGAGTCTGCTTTATTAAGGCTGGCCCTTTGAAGATACACACACCTTCCCTTGCGGAAGTGTGTTCAAGGCTGCCCCAGACCCCACTCTGCACCGGCACAATCTGCTCCCAGCTTTTTCCCTAATTCCAGATTTTATTAGGTGCCACATAATTGATGATATAATCAAATGTAGAATGTACATTATCGAGATATTGTAGCACTTCACAGGCCATTTAATCAGCATATCTGGGACTGTGCCAAACTGAATTAGCTTGCATTAAATTTCAAGTACATATTATCGGCTGTATTTGTCTCCATGTTTAAGCAGACGCTTGCTCTTACAAAAGAAATGTGAAATCTTTCAATTATAGAAATGGATTATTAAAAATTGGACGCATGCTTCCCCAGAGGAGCTTCTCCTGTGACAGAGCCCAGAAGAGCTCCCTGCCTCCCAAAGCATCACTGACAGACCAGGGAGCAGGTGCTTTCACTGTTCATCAGCTTTGCAAAAGTAACGTGTAAAACTGTGAAGTGCCTTTGCATCCTGAGGATGCAGTTGGCAAATACAGCAAACACAGAGACTGATAAGAGCATGAGGAAGGGGATGGTTTCTACCTCAGCACAGCAGTAGCTCTGCTTGTGGTGAAGGGAGAGGAAAGCAGAGTATCCACAGTGCTGCATGCTTGACCTTGCAAAGGGCTTTGCACCTCCTACCCACCCCACAGATCCCCAGCTTGCCCCCATCTGTGTCTTGGTCCAGTTTCCAGCTCTTTCACCAGACAACCTGCCACCAGAGGCACAGGTCAATCAGAGCCCTGGTGCGGATACAGCACGGTTTGGTGATGGGTTCACCACCACCGTGGTGAGGCAGTGCTGCCGAGCCCGGCAGCCCCTGCTCCGTTCCCATGTCCTCTGAGCTGACCAACCCTCAGCCAAAAACCGGGATGCGCAAGGACAGGGATCTGTGCTCGTTTCAGCCAGCGGAGGGGAAGCGCGAGGCAGCTCCGTGGTGAAGGAACGGAGCCCAAACCTGCCCCTGCTCCCCTCCCATCCACCCAACCCAATCCTGCCCCTTGCTCCTGCCTCCCAAACCTCACCTGCAGCACCAGAGCCCCGCGGCTGCCGGCAGCACCCCCAGAGACAGCGCGCGCTTGGCAGGGGGAGATGAGCCAGCGGCTGCGAGGCTGCGCTCAAGGTGACTCCTGCTACCTGGATACTGCATTGATGCTGTGACAGCTCGGGGCTGGGGGACAGACCCGCTGTGCCCCCCCGGCACATCACACTGCCCTCCCTGCGCACCTGCAGGGATGTACTGCACAGCCAAGGGCACTTCGCTCGAACATGCAGTGTCTGTCCTCTCATTAACACACAAGCATCAGCTAAGACAAGGGAGGAGGTGCAAGGCCATGCTTTACCTTGGGCTTCCTCCAAAACCAGGCTGCAGGGGTGTTGCTGGATGCAATGCACAGGCAGAGCACTCAGCCAGCACTGTGCTCCAATGGGAACATCCCACCACAGAGTCATAGAATGGTTTGGGTTGCAAGAGACCTTTCAGAGGTCCCAACATCTTCAAGTAGATCATCACCTCCTGCACTGGGAGGGGACAGGAGAGCCAGTGTGAGACTGGAACAGCCCCACCACCACAGACCCTACTGGCCTGGTACCTGAATCAACACAAAGATCATTTAAGGAGCACACAAGGATTCGTTTCTACAGGCTGCACCTCCATGGAGGGATCCACAGATCCTCCCCATCCTTCATTAATCCAACTGCCACAGCTGTGGGTTACCTGCTGCATTTGCAGCTCATTGCCAGGTCCAACGTTACTGCATGAAAAAGCCAATTACAACACTCAGCGATGTGTTTCCTGACAGGCCTGCACTCTGCAAGGGTGCTCTACCCACCTCAGGCTGCATCCCAAAGCACTGCAAGTCCTGGCTGGGAAGGAGGGCATGGGCTCTGCTGACTTGACATATATCAATGCAAAGGAATAAGGAATTAGGCACCAAACAACAAAAAACCTATTGAAGGAACTGAAATAACTGCTGACAGGGTCAAGGGAAATACCAGCAAAAATGAGAAGTTTAGCCTCAGGTTACAATAATACCTTTGAGCTGTGCAGTATGACCCCTCCAGGCTATAGCTTCAGGCAGCACACAGCATTCTTGGACACTATTAATATCCTTGGCCAGGACTCCATCCCTGCTGCTCATGCACCGTATCAGCATTTGCCTAAGCAAACAGCACATACTACTGTGAGGAAGAGAGCCTGGCCATGACAGATGCTTTCAATACACGCACCATTTGTTCCTCTGGATACACATGTAAAGAGCAAAGTATTTGCTGAGCTATTCCTGGAAGCCAGCTCCCACCACCGAGGGGAGGTCAGCAAGCCCAGTCTGACCAAGGGCTGCAAGATGCAGCCTCAAACACGCTCTTAATACCCATGTGGGCTGTGCCCAGGGAAGCTCTGATGAGAGGAAATAGGGGAGACGGGGGAAATGCCCTTCTTAGTACAAGCTCCAAGTGTGCTCTTGTTCAGGAGCACTGGCAGAGACAGGTAACATCAATTCCTTCAATACATGAACACTTACCAGAGCGGACCAGCTCAGGTTTAGCATCGCAAGGTAATAATGTTCTTACATATACATTCAGAGCTGGTATATGGGGGAAAAGCCCTCATCAATTACAGCAACACCATTTAGAAACCCATGCCAGCTTTCCCTTGACAACTGCAGAAGCAGCTGTAGCTCTAAGGGACAGGGACTCGTCCCAGAGGCCGTGGTTTTCCTCCCTGGCTGGCAGCGGGAGCACTGGGTGACATTCCATTCCCCCTCCTGTGTCGAGAGCCCAGACGCACCTAAACACGATGCAATGGGCACCACAACCTCATTTCCCCCTTTTCTTTTCCCCAGCAATGTCTGTATCAAAAGGAGGCGGCCTCCTCTGAAAGACCCCGTGGTCAATTTGCAGGGCCCTTTATCCCAGCGAGCGGGGCTTTGATTTCCATGGCACTACACTCCATTCTTCAAAGGCGCTATATAAAGAGGGAATCTTCAATCACTGTACACAGACTTTTCTCTTCCCCGCTACGCCACATGCAACCTGCTGCGGAAAGGCAGTTTAGAAGTGGGAGGCAGGCGAGTAAAGGGCTGTCACAAGCACCTTGCATCTGAAGGAAAACAAAGGCCACATAATAAGACCCTCCAAGAGAACTGATAAATAACAATATGACAGAGCACAGGCACTCACTGAATGCAACCCCTTTTTGTTCCCTGAGGCTGGAAACGCGCTCTTCTGCCAAGTCAGCGCAACCTAAACACAACCCTGCCCTCTTGGTTTGGGGGTTTGCTTATTTGTAAGGATATCACAAGCCAAAGGATACTTACGGAAGCATCTTCTGCCCCATGCACCCGAGACCACTCTCAGGCTGCCCTAACCAGAGGCAGGACGCTGTAGGAGGCTTTATGCCCATCAGAACTGTGGATGGGATGCCTCTGCTGCTATCTAATGCTGATATTGCCCATCTCCCATTGAACCTCACGTATCTCCATCATTTTTTTCCACTGTTGGAAGCCAGGCATTAAAAACATATGCCAAGAGTGTATTTTGGGAGCACTGTGGGGAAAATCCCAATGTTCTTTGCTGCATCAATAAAAGCAGCTTTGCTGCTTGATAGTACAAAGTGCTCAAGAACCAGATGCAACAAAGGAGCAGAATCACCCTGGGAAAGGAAACTTTTAATAGGGACCACACAGAGGCCAACAGCTCTATAAAACAGATCTGCTGGTAATGGGAAAGGAAAACAAGGCTCAGGCAGGCACATTGCAGGCACAAAATCCAAAGCCCTCTGCTAACAATCATGTCAATAACTTCAATAAGCTTTCTGCCATTCCTCAGATGCAGAAGATGCTTTCCTGCCTCTGCAGCTGCTCTTCAAGACCATGCATGGATAGATGAGGCAAAAGAGAGGCACTTGCTGAGCACGGGACATCAAATAACCATGCTTTTGTCATCCCCAAGTGCCTTAATGTCACCTTCCAGCCTCCCCTGACAGCCTGCTCAGGGCAGCTACACCAGATCCCTTCCAGTTTGCTCCCCTCCATCACTCCCTGCCCTGATCCAAGCACAAGCACCTTCCTCAAGCTGATGCTCAGCCAAGCCCTGGGATACAGGGAACTGCACGCCATAGACAGGCCAAGCAAACACCTGTGGACTGGTGGGTTCCTGCCAGCGCTCCCCAGAAGCATGGGCCATGCTGCTTTTTCATCTGCCACCTTCAGAGGTGACCTTCTCCAGCAGCCTCCCTCCCATCCCACTTCATCCCAGCCCGGTTCCCAGGTGCACCCGCCCAGCAGCAGTGCTTTATTCAAAGCTTTCCTCTCCCTGCCTTCCTGGTGACATTGGTTTATGGATTTCCCCAACCTTTGTTCCAAGCCCTGGGGACACCGCTTCAACACAAAAGTGCCACCACCAGCAGCTGCAGGCAGAGGAAAAGGGGAACTCATGACACACAGCAGAGCGTTCCCTCCAGGGCTGCCAGCCCAGGCCTCCAGCATCTCTCCCACCCGTGCTCATCCCAGCCCACCAGATTCCATTCTCACCCACAGCAGGAGCAGACACATGGCACCTATTAGCCCAAACCTGCAGATCAAGTGTGCTTCTCCAGCACAGGAATGCTCCTGACCTAGGATGTGCCTGAAACCAGGCAGGAGCAGGGGATGCAGTCCTGGTGCTGTCACTGCAGAGCAGTTCAAATGAGAATCCCCTTTGCTTCCTGGCTTTCAGAACAGACAAAGGAATTGCTTTTGGAGAAGTGGTGTTTATGCAATGACCTTTTCCTATTGTGCCTGCAGGCACCTGAGAACAAAGCTGGGGCAGAATCTCACTTCTGAGTGACACAGCCATTTCATTGCTGCTGTGGAAGGCAAGGAACGGGATCAGGGTTGGAGTGTTTTCCCCTTGCTGTTGTTTCACTGGGATACTCAATGAGGGCTGAGGACCAGGGACGCACCACAGCAGCTCAGCCTGACTCCTTCCCAGCTACCGGCTCAGAGTGTTCTCTTTCAGTGCCACTTCAAGCGCTGCTCTCGGACCCCTCTGCTGGTTCAAATCCCGTTGGGTAAAGGGTCAAGCCATCCCCAGGGATCTGGGAGTGCTCACAGAGCACAGTAACTCCTCCCGATGCAGCTCAAGCGCAGAGGAACACACTGGGCAGGCTTCACCCAGACAATGCCCCTCTGCAGAGCGACACTTGCTCAAGGATTTAGTGCTGGAGCAGGACGAGGACAAGGCCCTCACTGACTCCAGCTCCTGGGCTGCAGCTGAGAAGCTGCTCCCTCAGCAGTACAGGCACTGAGCTCAGCGAGCTCTGTTTCCAAACCCTCCTCTGTGAACCTATTTCAGCCTGAGAGATAGCAAGGAAACTTTTGGGGCACAGCATACGCAGGTTGCCAAAGTTGCCAGTTCCCCCCTTGTTCATCCACCAACCCCCTCCCTGACCTCAGGCAAATTCCTGCTCTGCAGGGCCCTCAGTTCCCAATCCAGCAAGACCTACAGTATATACAGAGGGGAAAAAAGAAGCCCCAACAAGCCAAGCAAAGGCTTGCAGCTCTGAGGCATGGCACCAAAGCCTTCCTGTGGCCAACGGGAGCAGCCTATTTATAGCCGAGGATCATTAACTGCATTAAAAAGTGTGATGCTCTCTAACAATCCATGTCATTCTAAACGCTGGCCCTACCCCACGGCCGGCTGATAAGGGAGCAGTGGTGCTGGATGGAGGTAATTAGACACTGGTTCAATAAGGCTGAGCCCGCAACCGCGCCGAGCCCCGCGCTGAAAGCAAGCGTGTCCTGTCCCCAGGGCCCTTATTTAAATATTAAGCCAGCTCCCACAGGCTACCAGGGGAGGAAACTGCCAGGGATCCTCTCATAAACTGCGTAATTATGAATAATGCCTCAGTTCTTAGCACAATAAATCACTGCGCGCCAAAAAAGTGCTTATTCCAGTCTGGTGCTGGAAGAGATTAGAATGCTGAGTGAAGTGAAGCATCCCTCTTCTGAAACACTACTGGTACTAGTTATTTCTATGGTCAACCTGGCTGTGGGGGCAGAGCCAGCAGGATTCCTGTAATGCCTGGAGCCCCATGAGCAGGAGGACCTGGACCAGAGGTGCTGAGCTTCACCCAAAATGGGCTCTTCTGTTATCAACCTCCAGACAGGCTATTCCAGCCCCAATCAAGACATTAACAAGGAAGCACGTTTGGTTCTCATCCAGCTCAAAGTTTATCAGCTTGTAAGAAACACACATGCAAGAGCCCACAGATAACGTGCTGCAGATTGTTATCACCAAGAATATAAAGCTCTGGTGATAGGACACACTGAACATATGGTTTTAAAGACTTAATGTGTCGAACCATTACACCATGCCATTGTCATTCAAGACTGAAACCTGCCCGAGTGTTTCATCCAGCCTAGGACTCACTCTTTATCCTTTGCCACAAAGTGCAGGACTTGGAAATAGCACAGCAAATTGTTCTCCTTCCAAATACTCCATGCAGCTCTCATTTCTCGAGTTGCCATCACTACAGAGCACTGCTTGGGTCCCTGCAGCCTGGTACAGATTCATTAGTGCCTGGCTCCCGAAGGAGAAAGAGGGAGCAGGGGAGTTTGGAAGCACATTCCATGGCCCATCCTCCCATCTCTGCTCCGGTGCAGAGGAAGCTTCTGATCCATCCCCGTGGCTGGCCTGGGGCTCCTGCCTCACCACTCTGCTCTCTCCAGATAAACACGGTGCTTTTGAAAGTTATCTTCTGCCCACAAGCGAGACACACACAGAAGCAGCCTTGCTGCCAGTCACTGATGGAAACTTCCAATAGATCAGCAACAGAGATAGCTGCAGCACGTGTCAAATCGAGTTCGGGAAGACAGCCTGGGAAGGAGGGAAACATGCGGGTATTTGCAGGTGCTCTGCCTTTCTGGCAATGGAGGGAGGTTGCTGCTACCTGCTATTTGGAGGTCAGCACTTCCTTCACCTCTACGTGCATACAGAACGTACCTACCCCAGCTCTCTGTGTTCTCTGAATGGGAAGAACTCAAAGCTCTCAGGAAAGAAAACTGTAAATGAATGCAGAAAGTGCATTAAGCACACGGGCAGCCAGGGAGTGCAAATGCTGCTGCCACCTGCTCGCAGCCAGCACAGTGCTCTGCATAGCACAGCCATCCCGAAACCTGGAATGGGCATTGCTGGGGCTGGTGGCAGCTCAGGACAGGCAGGAAGTATAAATCAGAGGGGCTTGCTCTGCTGGGTGGCTCCATCCTGTCCCACAGCTGTATCCTCCCTCCTCTTCTGTTCCCAATAAAGCTGGGCAGGGAATGTGGGATCAGGGAGACCCCATCCTCATGTTCACCTGCAACAACACCCGCACCCCACCGAGGGCTCCCGCTCTAAGGCTCTGCAGGAGATGAGTTCTGCTCAAGGCCAGCACTAGCAGTACCTGTCTCAACTCATCAGCAGGCAATTGGCTGCCAGAATTCAGACTGAAGCTTCCGATGAAGAGAAAACCTTCACCAAATTCCACCCTCCAATAACCAGACTTTGTTTTCGCTTCACGGATAACAGCGCGCAGCATCCCCTGCCCTCGTTTACCTCCAACAAGTAACATCAGCATTAAAATAAAGAACAAAATCCAGCACCCAGCTTCCACCTATCCCTATTTATCACTCATCATTCGAGAAGCAAGCGCTGTTAACAGACACAAACCATCATTCTGAGCATGTCAGTGTTAACAGCTGAAGAAGCTAACAACAACAACAAGCCACAGAGGACCAATACCTGCACATCACTCTTTCTAACAGGAAGGATTCAGTTTTCATTGCCATAGAATATTAAACCAAGTTTAAATCAGACTATACAAGTGCCCCCCTATAAGTGCTTGAAAGGGGAGCTCCACTGTATGGAAATACACTCTGCAGCAGAAGAGGAAACCTTGCCTGTTCAGGGAAGAGCTTGGAGGTGGCTCCTTTTCCCCCTCCCCTCGTAGCCCTCACACACTTTGCAAAGAGGTTGTCAGAGCTGTTTAGTCATAATCGTTTCCCTGGAAAATGAAAAGTGAGCTTGACAAACAGGAGCGAGATCAGAGAAGAGGAGAAGAAGAAAACCTGTCAATATGTGAAAGACATCCTGTTCCTTCCCAGTGACCCGGAACACCGGGGTTTGCTACTTCAAAAAGGAAAAGGGAACAATCTCCAAGGAACAGCGTGTACGTGGAGGGCACCAGCGCTGCTTCCATCCCGCTCTCCTCCAGGGGCTGACGCCACCACTCCTGTGCTTTTGCTACGAAGGAGAATTTGGAAGCACACCAGGAAAGGCAGAGAAGGTTAAACATGTAGATAGGCATCGCTCTCATGTAAGGCCACGTCTGTGATGAAGGGCAGAGCTCCCGCGGCAGTGATGCTCAGTGCTGCGCAAACCCATCAGCTCAGTTGCACAGAGAATTGCTCCCAGACATCTCCCGTCTGATCCCGGTGAACTTCGGGACGTGACTCACTCCTGCCTCTCTCTCCCTCTTTCCCAGGGCATCCTGCAGCTTTTACTGAAGTCAAAGCAAGAAGGCGACCGAGCACATTCGAACCCAGAACCCACCTACAGCCATTTTATTGCTTGCCCTGACAGAGTCCTTGCAGTGTTCTGAGAACGAAGGTGTCTTCATGCAGAAGTGTCCTGGGTTTAACACTTCAGCTCTCAAATGCAATTAAGAAAAGCCACAAAAACTGGCAACCGACTTGGCAAAGAGCAGCAATGAGGAGAAGGATCCAGCCCTTGGCCTGCTGAAAACCAAGCACCTTGTGTTCAACTTCTCAATGAAAGCCAAACCTGCCCATGGGCGACACAGCACACCACCAGGTCCATCTCTACAGGCTGGGTACAGGCTGCCCTAAATAACCTCCACCCCCCCCAACCATGTACATGAGACCAGTGGCCTTTTTAATATCTTTCTCTTCTTTTCCTCCCCACTCCTTACTCTGCCAGGCCCCGTGTTTACAGCTCACTACACCACAAATCCTTATTTCATGTCACCCACTGGCCCAAGCTGTCCCCACTCACTGCTTCTCCCAGACAAGTTAATAAGATGGAAGGCTCCCTGGAGGCCTCGAGCCAGCGAACATTATCACTTGGAAGCAAGGCAGAAATACTGACACATCGGAAATGACTTCAAGCCTATTAATTACCCTTTCTTCTCTGGCAGATCTTTGCGAGGGAGCTTGACAAATTGAAAGGCAGGAGAGATCATCCTTCCCTGCCCAACAAAGAGCCCCATCAACAAAGGCAAACCACACACTCCCTCAGCCCCCCTGCTTTGGTTTGGTATCAATTAATTCATCACAAATTAGCTGAAGCAGAGGCTGCCTGTTACTGATGGATCTGCCCTTTCTCTTTGCCTTCCCGTCTCCTAGGGGCCAGAGGTGGCATGCTGTGTGCCCCATGGAGACTGGAAGAGGCTCACATGGGGATGGTGATGGCTGGGGAAGGCTCTCCCATCATCCAGGACATGGAAAACCAGCTGCTGCACAGGGAAACGTCTGAAGTTTGGAGCTTCCCATCATTGAGTGTTACAACCTCCATCAATATGATCAAACCTGGTACCCCAGATAAACCCACAGAACTTAAAACCTCACTGAATCCCCCTCAGCCCATCCTTCCCCTCCCTCAAAATGCATTTTAAAATCCTTCCTGGCATAATTGATCCTAATTATTATAGCATTAGATATTAAATGCGTTCCTACACGCAACGTGGCTTCAACTGTGGGCTTTCAGCAGAGTCTATTGTATAAATAAATGACTGGATTTCTTATTCAAGAGCTTCAGATTTGACAGTATTAATTTTGATGCAAAGTAGCCACACAGGTCTAGATAAAGTCACTGCATTCCTCTATGGCTTTATTTTTTAAGGTGATTTCTGGTTTAAAAACCCCTACAAAATAACTTGAACAAAAAAATCCTCAAGCTCTTACCTAGAAAACTATCATTAAATCATTTGTTCTTCTTTTATTATTATCATTGTAATTAAAGAGAATCATATTTCAAAAAATCTATCTTCAACAGCACTTATCAAAACCCATCCCTGCAGCCTATCAATTAGTATTACAATAACCCTGCTCCCTTGTTGCCTTTGCTATTAGCATTTTGATTGAATGTCTGTTGAAAAGTGACTGGTAACAGAAGATTGTGTTCAGAAAGTAATGTTTCTTTATTCGCTCTCATTGAAGCTTGTCTAGTTGTCTCCAGTTCCCACTCAAAAGAGACAAGACAGTTCCAAAAGCAGTAATTTTGATGCAGGGTTATTTTTTTTCTCCTCTGCGAGGTGAGATAGATTGGGTTAGGCTGGACACAAATGCTATTAAATCACTTGACAGCAGAGCTGGGGACTGCTGTCGGCTCTGACCCAAACACACTCCAACACGCACAAGCTACTGGAGAGGTGTCGTGGCAACAAGAGCTGAGCGAGCGCCCCAGTGAGCTGGGAAAACACACACCAAAGGGCTTTGCAAAGGACCTTTCGAGACGTTCAGTAATAATAATGATTCATAATACATGAACTGCTCAGGGAAGCTTTTGGCCACGTTTATTACTAATAGTACTGGATGCAAAAGGCAACAATTTCTTAGATAACCCTTTGCGCTTGGGGAACGGAGCGCTGCAACTCCGCGGGTTGAGTTTGCCAGCCCTAATAAAGCCTTTAACGAAGGACAGATCTGTAATGAACGTCATTACGGAGGGGAAATGGATGCATTCCGCAAGTCCCATGAATTATAAAGACAAGAGTTCATTAAATCTACTATATTAAACTAAAAATGACCTGCCATGTCAGACAGTTCTATTTACTGATATTCCCAACGCTGATGCCTTCCCCTGATAAATCACATTCAGCCGGCACAACCAACAGTTATCCCAAAGCATTTCAATTACTAGGATGCACTGGAAACTCGCAGGCAACATTGGGTGACCCTATCAAAACACCACAATCCCCAGGTTTGCTTTTATGGCTTTGAGAGGAAAACAAACTGACCCCACCACTGAGCCAACTCCTGCCTCGCCCCTGATGCAAAGCATTGGTGGTGGCAATAATGAGACTAAAATCGATTAGACTAATAAGTAACTTAGCAGGAGGAAAGGGAGGGAAATGTTCAACAACAGTTGGCATCGGTGGGATGGGGTTGGTACCGACCCCTGCTAAAGTATCAGCATTCACCACACTACAAGGGATGCAACATGATGATGGAGGTCCTTGCTGTGGGGCTGCCGTGGCAAGGGGAGTTCAAAGGCAGTGGCTGGGTGAGAAGACCCCAGCTGGTCCCACTGTTCTTCCTCCTCTTCCTCAGCCTCCTCCATCCCAGCTGCAACCCAAGCCCTGTGCTGCTCCCAGAGCTCCTCTCCTCAGCATTCCCGTCTCTGCTGGCAGCCAGCCGGGAGCGTGCAACGGTGCCAGGCAGCAATCTCAGTTCAAAACGCTCTGATCGGAGATTTAAGGTGAACGAGAAGGGCACAGAAAATCACCATAAAGGAAACACTGTTTAAGGCACAGCCTTTTACACATCAAACCAGGTTATCAAAATGAAAAGGTACGAACACAAGAACAAATGGAGCTGAGGAGAGGAGGGAGGGAGACACGGCTCACATTCCAGGCTTTCCTGGTGAGTCTCAAAGGCAGCAAAGAACAGGAGCAGCGACACTCTCCCTGTCACTTGAAAACAGAAACAAAATGCCAGGTACATTTAGACGTGAGCGTGTACACACACATCCATCTGCAAACACGTGCCTGTTTAGATGCCTTTTCATATAGATAGAGCTATAAATATAGATACACATTTTTCATACCATTAGCCATGGCTGTTGGGTGCTTTTATCAAAGTCATCTGACCTGGAAAGCATCTGTTGTTAATACCACTGTTTTATTATTTATCAAACCCATTTCTTCACGGAATGACTAATTTCATACCCACAGCTGCTCCCCTCTCCCTCCGCAGCTGCTCCTTCCCCAGCAGACAGGCAGGCTATCAGCCCACCTCCAGCTCCCACCACCCTCGTGCTGCTTTGGAACCCCCCAAAACCCCAGCACCCGGGGTCCTGCCCTGCAAGGGACAAAGGGAAATGGAGGAGAAACCCTGTGCAGAGGGGAACAGGCTCCTGATCTGCACCAAACCAAGTCCCACACTTCAGGAATCTGATTTCTTGCTTTGTTTTCCTGCAATTACATCCACAGACTGTTGGAAAACAAATGCTTTTACTGCTTTATCAGTTTGCTTTGTGGGTGAAGAGGAAGAGCTGCTGGCACAGGCTCTCACCATCTTCTTGGGTGCCTGGGGTGAGGAGCCTGCACAGAGCTTAGGGAAGGGACCAGCACCTTCTGCCAACAGCCTGGCTCTGCTGCAGGAGGGCAGCAAACCCTCTGCTCCTCTGCTCCAGGGGAAAACAGGCCTGCAGGAACAGGGACTGGCAACAGCCAAACCCACTGCTGATGGCTTGAAGAGATTTCAGCTCATCCAAACATCCTGCGAGCTGATGGGGGAATATTTGCTGCTGCAATGATGCTCAAAGAGTATTCTCCTGCCAGGCTTCTCCCTGTGGATCCTGCTCTAATTCTGAGCACACTGTTGGACATGTTTGCTCATGTGAGACTCGTATTACGGATGAGGAGGATGGTTCCCATCACCAGAGCCTTGCTGGGACTGAAGTCAACCACACAGCTCTCATGTCTTATACTGGGGCTGGCGATGGCCCCACTAAGAGCGAGCATAGAGAGCTGGTACCAGAGAGTCAGACTGAGACACATGCTCAGCACCAAGACAGTTCATCACCCCACACCCTGATCCCCACCTTACCCTTACCAGCTTCCCTGGGACAATGCAAAGCTTAATTCACCACACACCTGCAAAGAGCTTTGAAATCACTCCAGGGAGGGCTGTGTAGGGTTACTAGTGTTGTATCTGTCACTCCAAAGCAGAAAACTGAGGATGCTGTTAGCGCTGCTGGGTGTTTTAACATGGAGAACAACCTGTGAATGATTACAGCAGGTGAGGATGCTCCTTCTGGTCCAGAAAACACTCATTACATTCAAGTAAGTAAAACCCCAGCACCCAAACTCACTGACCTGCACTTTCCTGAAGGAAGCCATTTTTCAACTTACTCTATCGGATCCAGCAAAAAAAGCCCCAGATGTTCTGACTTCAGCTTATACACACAAAACACCCAGAATAAGCAAAATCTCTCCTCACCAGCACATATTAATCAACCTAATTAAAGAAATCCTCAGTCAAAACTCAGTGCTTTGGGAAAACCACTCCTGAGCACAGGTAAGAAAGAGCACAGCGATGCGAAACGTGAGCCTGCACACAGTTTACATCCCTACACTGGTGCTCTGAGCAGCTTCTCGCCTGCCTTTGTGATCAGGTGAAACGTTGTGCCAGAGCTGTGACCTGTTCACTGCAGGGTAGGGATGTTCCCAGTCACATCCCCATTGCCAAGCCATCCTTTGGCAGCAGGCACTCAGAGCTTTTGCCTTGAAAAATGACCCTGGGTTTTGGGGACAGCCACATGCTTGAGCACACCAGCCCAGTCAGCAAGGCAGGAGACTGCATTCATGTTCCCATGCAGATGCATCTTATAGCTTGGACCAGCATCCCCCCATCTGAGTTATCAACATATAAATGCCCAGAAAACCCAAATCACAGCCAGGGATGGAGAGGACAGCAGAGATGAAACAGAAGAGCCCACTCAAGGGTAAAAGCCTTTGCTACCAGCACTGTTTGTGTAACCTGAGTTTCTGCTGAATCTCAAGGTTCTGGGGACAGGGGATATGTTATTGCTTGGAGCAAGCTGCTCTAGTGGAAGATGTCCCTGCCCATGCAGGGGCTTGGAACTGGATGAGCTTTAAGGTTCCTTCCAGCACAAACCAGGCTGGGATTCTATGATAACCAGCAGATACAAAGCAGATACAGGAAAACCAGGAGCTTCTCCCTGCCCAATGCACACTGGAGAGGACTTGCCCAGTCTGCTTTCACTGATCCACTGGGAACAGCAAACACACCAGGGAGTCGAAGCTGTGCACTGCGTCTCCATATCTTCACATCACATTTTTGGGCACAGGGATGCTGCGGGTAGCTGCCTGTTTTCTCAAGGTCACCACAGTGATTTTGATGCTGCTTGTTGCAGGAAGACTGCCTCTCTATGTAAATGTTGCATCTTGTTCTCCTCCTGTTTTGGCCTTTCCTCAATTAACATTTTCAAACAGTCCCCCAAGACCTGAAGCTACCTGCTAATCGCTTGGCTCCTGCGTTCTGGGAGGCAAAGGGGTTTGGCTTCATCAGCAGAGTGGATTCATAAGCAAGGGCTTGTTCAGGGCATTTAAGTTTCTTTCCATTCACAGATCATCAGGATCTCTGCTAATTTATCTGCCACTCACACTGGCTGCTCAGCAGTGACAATGAAGACGCCAAACTGAAGGCATATTAAAATGACCTCTCCGTCTCCTCAGCGCAGCCCCGGCTGGGAAGATCACGTTGCCTGCTCTAACGCAGCCCTCACCCTGGCACAGCTCTCCCAAGTGGAACCGAGTCTGTACCATCATCTGAAACAAGTTCCTGAACATTTGCACAACTCTTGCTTTACATTTCCTGAAGAACCTTTCAGAGCTGAGAGAGGCTTCACTGATTTACTCTGCAGTACGACTGCAGCCCAACTGCCTGGAGTTCCTGATGCTGTTCAGTACAAGTGAATAGGAAGATCCTTCTTTTCAAGACAGCAAGTTAACTGCAGTTCTACAGGAATGAAATACCCAGCTCTCTCTCACGGTCCTGCCTATGTCTAGCCCTGGACACCACACAGAGACCTCTGTGAGACCATCTCCCACCTTCCTGTCTCTGCTTTCCCATCTGAGGCAAATGGGTGTCTGCCTCTGCCAAGATTCAAACCCATCATCTATTGCACCCCAGAAAGCTTAACTGATATCTGAAAAGCCATTTAATACCTTCTATACAGGTGCCACAGAAAATGCCAGATTTCCTCCTGTTCCTCTTCCTGCCTGCAGGTTTCACGCTCTGGCTCTGACGCTCTCTTCCTGCGGCCGCTTCCATCTTGGGAATGAGAGCAGGATCAGGATCCTGCCTCTGTCTGTGCCTGACCTAACCCTAACCAGGGACCCAGCATTGCAGGAGAGGATGCTGAGGGACAGCACCCAGCCTGTTACTGTCAGCATTAGGCTTTAATAAGAAAGAGGCTGGGTAAGAAGGTCAAAAAGCTCTGGCTGCATAGGGCTTGCCTCTGGGTGTGGGGGGAACTAAGTAACTTGTTAACTATGAAGACAAGATACAAATGATTTTCCAAACCTACTGTCCTTTACAATATACTTTTAAGCCGATATTTACCTGAGAGTCTGTGTAACTGGAGACTTCCAAACTAACTGCTGGGCTGTGTCTGCATCCTTTAATGGTCGGTGGGATCTTCCCCCCCTCCCCTTATTATTATTACTGCACTTGTTTGTTAAACAAGAGAATACAAATGTCAAGTCCTCTCAGTGCTGCTGCCAGGCTGAGCCTCTCTCTTCTTCAGAGCAAGACCTGCACACATCCAGTCCTCCGCGCACCCTGGCCAGTGCAGCTGCTCGCTCTGCCTCCTCCTCTGGATGCACTTTTCATTACGGGTCTAAAATTAAGCAATAAGGTATGACAGACAGTACAGAGCTGGGCAATTATTCCAAGCCTCAGGTGGCGTTATCCAGCATGAGGCTGGGGCAGGATGCCTGTAACCACCCGAGACGTTCAATAATCGCCTTGAAAAGCGTGGCCGGGAGCCTTATTTGCTATTCTGAAACGGAGTCCACTGGGATGCAGGGCTCACACTGGCCTGAATGCATTTAGTTTTACACTCCACGTAAGGTGCCCCGGTGCAGCAGCAATAGGCGCTGGCCAGGAAATTAAAAGGCGAGGGAGATGGATCCAAGAATTGGCAGCTTCTCCTTTCTGTTTTGTGTTTATTAACACCAAAGCGGGGAGCGGCACTGAGCCCATCAAGCTCGGGGTGACTGGCATGTGTCTGTGTGAATGCCACCAACGCAGGAGAGGCGGTCACCCTGAAAGGGGTAACACTCATAGACAGTTCTTACCACCTCATATAAAGGCTAAGGGGGGAAATGGAATGGGTGCCAATAAGAAAACCGGTGGGTTGTGGCCATTCAGCCCCATAAGCGGGGCTGAAACCATGAGCCCTTTCCCTGTGCTCCATTGCCACACCGCCAGCCATCCCAGCTCCCACCCTAGATCCAGCCAGGAAGGAGGTGAGCTCACGACATGAAGCAGGGATGTGAATATCGCTCGTCAGCGTTAATGTGGTTTAGGGCATGAATATTTATAAGGGAGGGTGTAATATTAAAAACATGCACATCTAAAGTGTCATAGCTGCAATCTAAACAGACAGGTCTGAGTGACGGCGTTCGTGCCCAGCCATCACCACTCCAGTGACTCTTCACAGCCCTCATGTGAAGTCTGAAGCAAATATTTGCTTATAAATCACTCTACCCCCCCTGTCTGCAGCTCCCCCTCCCTCTGATCCACAGTGCCTTTGGCAGCAGATGAACACGCAGCATCTCTGTGCACCAAGGGTTAAGTCTCTCCCTGTTGCAATCCTCAGGTCCCCGGGATGAATTTCAGCTTCCCACAGAACAACTGCACTCTCTGGAGTCCCATTTATGAAGTGGAACAACTGACAAGGAAATAAAAGCCCGTCTCATCCAGGGAAACAATAACAATAATACTGCCTCCGTTTATATCTGAGGTTACACTTTTCATCCAACGCCCTCCAAGCACTTTATGGTCTGAAAAAACCCCCATCACCACTGTGTTTGTGGATGCTTCCCCAAAATCCTGTGGTCAAACAGCAGCTCTGCCTTCAGCTCCATCCTTCTGAAAGCAGAACTACACGAGCAGCCCAAGAGCTGCTGCTCGGTGCTATCAGCAGGCTGCTGCCAAGAAAAACGACGCTGAGAACGCCCAAATTAGGCAGCTATTTCTATATATTTTAACTCCTCTTTACTCCAAAGTGCCTGGGGAGGTATTTGCACACGCACACGACCTTGCCTTGCTTGAGGGAGATGGTGATAAACAAATAATTGCAGCGGCTCTTAATTATATTTATATCTCATCTATAAAAATGTCAATTACAACTTCAGAGGTCAACTCCAAACCCGAGGTTTTGGCAGCCACACAGGATGCAAAAGGCTGTTTCTCTCCTATGAAGAGCATCATCCATTGCCGAGGCACAGACGATATCTCGCTAACAACATCACTCCTGTCTCTTCCAATAAATACAACCATTATACCAACCGCTTCCACCTGGACAATTACTTTCCTGCACTGAAATCTGCAGATGGGGATTGTGCAAACACAAAGCACGACCCTCACGTTCCTCCTTGGGAGCAGAGGCACGGGAAGGACGCAGCAGACACTGTGCTCCTGTGCGCAGTGGTACGAGGTGAACACCTCTTTCGGTCTGAATGCAGTGGTTTTAGATCAAACCACATCTCCAGAGCTCCCACATCTCCAGGAGAAGGCTACATGAGGGTGCCAGGAGTCTCCCTGTCCAAACCCAAGCCATTTTAAAGCTCTGCCACAATCACTGCCTGTCTCCAGGAGATGTTTTAACCCCTAACACGTACGATATTGTTAGTGTCACACAGACAGCTTGCATTTCTTCAACTTTGTTTAGTTCTAAGATTAAAGAAGTCCAAATCACATGTTGTCACTTCCCTCCTTTCTCCCCTGCCATTCCCAACCGTGAGAGAGAGTTAATTGATATGAAAATAACTCCGGGAGCTGTATGGCTTTGAAAAGCATATAGTATTACATTCAATACTGGCAATTACAGCCTGGGGGATTCAATCACTCAAAAGCTTTGTCTTTTTGCAAGTTCAAGACGTGGGACTGTCACAAAAGGAGAGCTTCTGGAGCAGCAACAAGTACATGCTGGTAAAGAGCATCAAAAGCTGTGATCAAGAGCATCCCATTATAACTAAACAATATACCACATTCTCTTGACTCATCTCTACCCTGGTGCTTAACAACTGCAGAGAGGAAGGGGAGGGAAGAGAGTCGCAAAGATTTATCTGGAGATACTCCACTGAAAGAGCAAAGCTTGGGAAGGGCTGAGCCCGCTCCTGCACTGCTCGGTTCAGACACTTCCATCCAACCCTTCCCTCCACACAGGGCTGGATGCAGCAGCCAAGGCTCCTGTCTGGGATCACCCAGCAGAACACAAGGACAATGTGGCCACGCTGCCCCGCTGGGGGCTGTGCTTGGCAGTGAATTGCTGTGCTTTCTGGAGCTGCTTTCCATAATGAAGTCGGAAGGACACCATCATCTCGCCAAGCTCCCTCCAACCCCAAAGATCAATAAGCAACGCTGAACTCCAGATTTTATCTACACTTTGCAAGGGTAACTAAAGAACACCACCCTCTTTCTTCCTTCTTTCCAATTACTGAATCCTTTCAGGACTGACCCAGTAATTTCCAGCTTATGAAACTTTAGGCAGTGAAGAACGCGATGAAAATGATCTTTCAGAGTGCTTGGAGAACTTCTGCATGTGGTGTTGCTGCCTGTGCAGAAGTGCAGAAGTACAGCAGAGGCTGCAGAACCAGAGCATCACCAACACTTTGCTTCTAAGAAGAAATGGGATTTTAATTAAACTAACCCAGAGACATGTGCCTTGTAAGTGCTACTTCACTGCGTGCTGCTAGTACAACTAAGCAGCCAAGCTAGAAGAAGGATCCTACTGACAAGTTGCTGCATCCCATTGAAGCAAGGGATTGTTTTACCTATAATACTCCCCAAATTAACTGCTCCTTGTTACTATCAAATACAGATGTTGCGGTCTGCCTTTAATAACGCTACAGACAGGACTGAACTGCAATAGCCCCGAGTCTTTATTTTCCTCAGAGAACACCCAGAAATAGCTAGCCATTAAGACAGACGCCAGTGGAGGCAACCCCATGATGAG
>JBAFWW010061739.1:0-15785 GCA_036873685.1 Agapornis canus | reverse complement strand
ACACCAGAACTGCACACAATGCTCCAGGTGAGGTCTCATGAGAGCAGAGTAGAGGTAGAGAATCGCCCCTTTGACCTGCTGGTCGACCTGCTTTTGATGCAGCCCAGATTGCACATAAGAAAGATGTGTTCATGTGTTAAAATCCATTCCTAAAGCCTTTCCTGGGCCTTATGGATGGTAACTGGCTTCCACTTGCAGCATTGTGTGCTCCTTTGACCGTGCCCTGCCTGGGACCACTGCCCCTGCTTGAACTGTGCTCACTGGTGTGCATTAGTTCTGACAAAGCATTATCTAAAGCAATACCCACTGCTCCCCACGACATCTAGAGACAGCAGCATCTGTTTTGCTAAATAGCCTGAGCTTGTTTATACAGAATGAGAGATGACTAAGATTTATTTTAACTGAGCATGACGCAAAGGAGTCGATAGCCATATGAGCAAGAATGCTGTGGTGTTAAATGGGGGTAAAGATCAGCCAAAGTATTTTTAGACTGTATTGGGAAATACTAAATCATGGTAGTTCTGTGAACCATGCTGCAATGAGGCTAAGTGGGGAAGCTTGTCCTTGTCTCCGAATACAGGTAGCTTATAATGCTCTGTAAACATGCCCTTATTCAGCAGGGCACTTGTAGCAGTGAGTTTCAACCCCTCTGCTGCAGAAGAATGTATTTCTGGGGCAATGAATTGTTAGAAATTATAGGATGAAGTTGAGAAAAAAAAAATAATAAAAAGTTATACTAAAATAAGATGGGGATCAAAGGATAAGAAATTGCTAACAGCCTGGCAGGCTGCACATTAGCTGCTAAGGGAAGTGAGAAGCATCTTCTTTTAAATGGCATTCAAACAAGTATCAGGGAACACAATGATGAGAACAGCCTGTTATGAGGTGGGAGACCTGTGAATTGTTAATTTGTTTCTTCTTTGGGGCTTTTTTCCTCCTTTGGGTTAAGATGCTCAGATATTTTGCTTCTAGATACTGCAAAATATGCATTTCTTAAATTGCTTGCATTTAATACTTCTGTATCTCTCGCTGAATTTGTATCTAAAATTATTTGATGAGACATACAAAAATACTGACACTGTATTCTAAGATTTCTAAATCAAACAGTTGGAATCTGCCTGCTTCCATGGCCTCCGTGCATTATCAGGTACTCCACGCTATCCTTCCAGCAGCAGCCCTATTTCATTTACAAAGCAGGACCCGCTACCTCTTCAACAGATCCTCAAAGCTTTGATTTTATCCTGCTTCTTCTTTAAATGCTCCCTCTCTTGAAGGACTGATGGTGAGGGAAAGGGGCTGTGGGGAGCAGGGAGGATGGATGGGGAATCTGTGGGGAGATTTCAGTGAGGTTTGATTTTGTCTGGGGGCCTAGATTTATTTAAGGAGAAGGAATTCCCTTCCCCGACATGCACAAATGTATGCTTTTAACAGGAGAGATGCCAGTTCTGTGCAGCTGTGCTATTGCAGAGTGTTTGTGATGGGTAGACAGACATGACCCCTACTCCTGGATCCCATTGTGGCTGTGAGCACCTTTTAAAACAGTTTCCCCTTTAAATAAACCCACAGAGCGACCCATGGTCTATAAGGGGCTCAAAGACACCCAAAGATGTGTGAATAAATTGCACAGGGTGCTGAACATACACAAAGATCCCTTAAAGATTTATAACTTGACCAAATTTGGCTGGAATTAGGTAGGGATGGATGAACATATTCACTTAACAAGGGCCATTCTTCCTTGGTCCCCAAAGCCCAACCTGTTTCTCTTGGGTATGTAAGCTTGAGATCTGTTTATGGGAAGAACAGATAACTTTCTTTAACATTAGAATAACAAGGTACACATCCTTCCTTTTAGTCTGAAAAATGTTCAGTGAATTTTACCTTAAATTTAAAATAGACTAAAAAACCTGACTTCCCAGCACAGAAATGTCAGTGTGGATGTTAGCCTGTCAGAGCAATAAATAGCAAAAATTGAGATCTTACAAAGGAAAGTTTGGCTAACCTTAAAGATGCACCCTGCTATTGCCCTTCCCTACAACTTAACACAGAATTGCTCTAAGGGAGACTTTCCTTTCACTCACCACAGCTGCAGCATTTGCTGCCATATCCCAGTGTAAGAATGATAAACTCCGTCTTCACCCCCTCACCTCCAGCCTGGCTATGGCAATAGTTGTTTTCATGTGTGCTGTTTATTGACAGCTTCTATTTTATATTCAGTCAAGTAGGAAACCTTCAGATACTTAAAAATCAATTGCAATTAAAAAAAAATTAAAATCAATAAATAAGTCACTCCAATCCATTAAAAATCCAAAGGCTCTGCTGTTCTTGTCTGAATGCACAAATGTAAAAGTACATGCATCCTAGCAAAGGTGACCTGAGCTTGGAAGTGGCTCAAAAGATGGCGCAGGATATGGGATTGGAAATTAGGGTACTCTGGTTTTGTAGTTAAATTCCTAAAAGCAGCTAAAAGCACTCTAGTTAGTAGATTCTGGTGAAGCACTTTGAAAAGTGAAGATACTAATCCTATCCATTAGTGAATAGCTGTATTAAGCGGTCAGAAAAAGCTCAGCACCACCTTGTTATCTGCACATGACCTGTCCTGAGGCATCTGTGGTGAAAAGTGAAAAAGGAAAGTAAAAAAGGGACAGATTAAGCAAGTGCCTCAGATTGTTGCATTTGAAAGCAGAGCTTCAGGACAGGGATGCTTTCCATAGAGTCATTTCAGGCAAAGGTCACATGCGTGCATATAAAATCATTCCTGAAAGCAGCCCCTTTGTCAAGCAGCTGTCTCCCAATGGAGCCATTGTCCCACAAGGCAGCTGGCACCCTGACTTCAGCCGTGCTGCCCTGGGGAGCCCAGGCCCAGTGTGGCCAGGGCCAAAGGCAGCCTGCAACCTCCCCGGGCAAGCACATCCTTCTGCAAGGACACATTGCCAGGCCAAGAAGTGATGTTTCCATGTCAAGGTTCAGTCATGGAGAAAAAAGACCCGCTGGTACGGTAGGAGCATCTTCCCTCCCCTCCCACCCCCTCTGTTTTTCTGGCTCGTTAAAGTAGCCTTAAATAAATATAATTGCAAGGAAAGTCAAGCTATGAAGTAGCATGAATGTGTTTTTGCCAAGTGCAACTTGGATTGGGATTTGGCAAGTTAGAAATCCTCTCAGTGTGCATTCAGGGGTGATGTTAGAAGTGCTCTGATTCATAAGGAAAGTAGAAAGTATTTGTAATACACAAAGAAGAAAATGTGTTTTAAAAGCCATATTAGACCTCTTATAGCTTGTTTTGATTTCTGAATATAGCTTCTCTCTTAACGATTTTCATCTCATCTGCCTTTCATTTATATTGTTACCTTATAGCAACGAATGTTAAAATTGGCATCTGGCACAAACAGAAGCAAAGTATCTTGTGTTTTGCTTGTATTTACCTCCTACAAGACTAGTATTATGCAAGTACACAACTGTGAGTTTGAAGCTCCCACATCACTTGACTTTTGATTTATATTAAAATTTCCAGTGTCTGGAGCTTCCTGAGCACCTTTAAGGTGCTTATGACTTAAAGGCAGTCTGTCTAAACAGGGCTCCCATTACAGGCACCTCTACCTAAGACTTTTTCTCCAGAGGAAATATATGGATTTCTTTAATCAGGGCAGTTACACCTCAAGGATCTGTAATTTCTTCATAACTCCCCTTGCCACAAATGTAAAGTGCTGGCTGGAGAGGCAAGGTGATAAGAATTAATAAATCTGCATGCCTTGCAGTTCCCCCTCTGGTTGGATTCATAATGGTTTTAATTACTCTGATTTTTAAGTATTAATCACTGGGTCCCTCTTCTGAGTCTCTTTTGGTTCTGATTTGCTTAGATTTTAATTGTGATTTACTTCTAATTACTACTGATCTATGCAAGTTTCCTGTCCGCGTCAGCGCTGTGCAGGCTGCTCCTATTGCCACCAGGTCTGTGATGGAAACGCAGAGCTCTGCAAGTCAAAGCAGGGGATTGATTTGGTTGATATAAAAAGTCCCCACCAGGAAATCAGGCATTTCTGTTGCAAAGCAGGTTTGAAACGCTGCATTACCTGAGTGGTGTCAGGGCTCTGTCTACAGCTTACATGAGTGCTGCAGCCCACCCCGCTGGATGTGTGGTGAGTGAAAGCGCTTCTCATGAAGTCCAAGGTTATAAAAATGTTTCCTCCTAGGAGGCTGGCCTCTGTAGGATGTTAAGAAAACAAAACAGTGCTCCATTTGTGAAGCAATGTATATTCTGCAAAGCTTGCCTTACTTCAGAGGATGTAATACAACGGTTAAACTATAAGTTTAAAGTGACAGCAGCAGGGAGGTTCCCAGTTATCCATCAAGGACACCAGCTGAGTTAGAATGCCAGATAGCTATAGATATGCTAGCACCATTCTTGAAAGCTGTAGCTGTTAATAGCAGCACTTGCACAGCAGCCTTTGCCAAAGGATGCCAAATGTAATCCTTTGACATCAGTGCAACTGGAAGTGGAGGGAATGAGTATTTTGAGAGGTGAATGAAAGGTGGTGGCATGAGGCTGCTCTGCGGCTAGTACCACATTGTCCAAATTCCCATTGGATGTAAGTGCTAGTTTATGGTCCCTCATCAAATTAATGGGTCACTTATGGAAATGGAGCAAAACCATTGCTGACACACCAGGAACACAAACTGGTTTCATGTGCTTGCAAAGGTGGTGGTATCCTTGACCTGTGCTGCATCTTGCTGGACAGGGGCTTTTGAACCACCCACACTGGCCCAGCCCAGCTGGGATGCAGCCTCCCTTGGGCTCATCACCGGATGAGATGACGACTGTGTTTGCAGGGTGTCAGAACAAATGATCTCACAGACTTCCTTTGTCTCAAATCCCATGAAACTCTGTGAGCTCCTTGCATTTAGAGTGAAGGAGAAGTGAGTCGCTGTCACTTGGGTACACACAAAAAATTAAATACATAAATAAATGCATATGGGCTCTATCAACATTTGAGAGCTATTTTGTTGTTGTGTACTGTTTAAATTCCATGTGAAAGATCCATGTGACTTCTTCAAATGGGCTCCACAGGGAATCACTCCAGGTTTTATGCACAGCCCTGTGCAAACCTAGGACAGGATCTGAACACTTCCCTCAGCACTTTGCAAACAGCATAACAAAGTAGCGAGGAGGAATATAGTCTAGGGACACCCCATCCCACTCCCTGTGTTTTCAATGAGTTGACTCCAGCAGCTCAGCTCTGCAGAATTGCTCCAAACTGCCCTATGTAAGTGCAAGTCCTTAAGGCAGGACCAGATTCTGGTGCAGCAGGATGCACCAGCACTCTTGACAAATAGCAGGGAAAAAGGCAAAGACAGTTTGTCCTGATTTCTGAAACCAGGACAACAGTGAAGTGAATTTCAAGGTAAAAGTTACTATCTACTGAATATTTGCTCACCTATTGCTATGTATCTCCCCTGGCAAGATAACTTTTTTAGTCATCTGTACATCCCTGGTGTGTTGATGAATGTCACAGCTTGAAAACCTTTTACCCACCAAAGACAGGAGAGCAGGGGAATGGCCAAAGGCTGGCAGGGGTTGCTGGAACAGGGACAGGATGGTGGTGAGGAACCTGTGTTGTGGCAGCAGCATTGGGTCTGCAGGCATCAGCCCTATGCTAAATTCAGAGTCAGGGCTAATAAAGCTGGGACAGAGAAACAGAGAAACACTGATTGCAACTGCAGCAACTGTAACATCATTGCTAGTGGCTTGGTATGTCTGCATTGGCCTCATGGGAGTGGGATAGTGAGAATAGGCCAATGACAGCCCAGGCCTCATCTGTATCAGGATCAGTGAAGGATGTTGAGTGCAGTGCTTAAATGCTTCATAAGCTGTATACAGGTAAAACAAGGCTTGGCTTAGACATCTTCGGAGAATGAAGAATGCGAGTTTGCGGCTCTGGTTTGGTACCTGCAGCAGATGATACTGGAAGTGTGTGGCTCAGCTTAGGAGAGTTGCAACTTCCTCTGAACATTCATCAAAGGCTCTCTGCACCCTCAACAGGAATTTTGGCTGAGACGAAACATCCTATGAACGAAAATATGGCTGCTGTGAGGGGGTGAGGAGAAAATGTCCTGGTGAAATAACACTTTGTAATAATTCCATTGCTATCACCTGTTAATGCTTGGTTTTGTTTCTTGCCATGCTGAGGCTGGCCAGCTAAGTTGGCAGTGAAGAAAAGAGGCAAATGGGTAAGGTCACCCCCCCCCCCGGGGGGTGGGACAGGGGTGCTGCTATAAAATTAGGTGAAATTCCCTTGGAGATGGTGGCCCTTCAGGATAAATGTAAGAAGATTTTAAATGCCTCTTGGATATCCAAAACAATAGGATTCCTTTCCCTGCTCAAGGAAACAGCATTTTTATGTACATTCTTTGCAAACGACAGGAGTGTACCAAAGAATCCTTTGATGCCACAATCTAAGTCCTCTTTTAAAGAAAACAGCCTGAAGGGTTCCAATCTCAGCTGGCCAAAAGGATTCATTACTCAGGTCATTTGTGCCTGACCACAGAAAGTCAATGCACCTAAATAGGCTTTAATTTTCTGACGTCTCTTAACTTACATTGGACTTGTGTGGTAGAGTACAACTGAAACAGAGAATTTACAATAGAGCACAGATCACAAGGATGGTTTCCTCCACCAAGGCCCCTCAACAAGATGGAACAATAAGGCAACAAGAAGGAAAGATTCCATTCTGGAATCTCCACACTTTTTTTCTCCTAATTCATTTTGTCTCTGTTTATTCCCAACACTAAGATGTCTTTTTCTGCCTTTCTATTCCTTTGCCCAGCCACCCCAGCATTCCCCACAGATGGCAGGACATGTCTGTGACAGTCATGGGATACTGGGTGCCCTTCAGCTACTACTGTGCAGTCCTGGAAGTTGCTGCAGGCAGCATCAGACCTGGATTATTTGCTGAAGCTGCTGATTCTATGATTCTATGTACTCCTGCTCTGTTCCAGTGCCAAGTGAACCTGGCTCACTCCAAGGGTAGTGATGCTCCTCCTCTGCTGAATTCAGCTGCCACCTAAAGATACTGCTGCTCCTTGCCTGTTTCCATAGAGTCGCAGAATAGTTGGGGTTGGAAAGAACCTTGAGATCATCAAGTTCCGACCCCCTGCTCCATCCTCACTTTTTTTTCTCGGTGTTGGGTTTTTTGTTTTGTTTGTCCTGTTATGTTTTGTTTGAGGTGATTAAATCATAGAGCTCCTCAGCACCAGCCTGCCCTCAGCACCAAGCTGGAGGTAGCTCACACAAGCAGTGAAACTCCCATGGTCAGCATGGTGCAGAAGAGGGGGAGAAGAAGCTGGGCTGGTCAACTCCTCACCCGGAAGAATGAAATGTTGAGTTTGCACACCTGAGCAGGGATGGCATGCAAAGACAGCTTTCCTTCCACTAGCAGGACTATGGCTGGAAAAGGCATCTCCACTCTCTTCACCAGAATGGTAGTTTAAAGTCCTTTTTATGTGGGTTAGATCAGATGTTGCCTTCAAAGGTGTTTGGTTACAGCATCTTGGAGAAGGGGGCAGTGAAAGGACGCTAAATTAAATAGTCCCAGCTGCTTTGCAGGCTCTCTATGGATGTCCAGGAACATCTGCCTCTGCCCTGAGAAACTTCAACAAATATCGTTTCAAACTGACTGTAGTGTTGTCTGCTGTGAAAGAGATTTACTGGGGGGGGAGCTTTCTGTGATGGATGAGCAAAGCAGAGCTGCTTTTGGTTTACAGCAGTCAGCAAGCATTAAGCTGAGGAACCTCCTCCCTCTGACACTCTTGTATTGCTAGATGAAAAAAAAAAGATAAGCTTAGATTATTTGCTTTAAAATAGTGAAGAAATCTACTGATATTTAAGTGGGCAGTTTCCCTAAAGCCTGCTTGTTTAATCTGTTAAAAAATGACTCTTTATTCCTTTCCAAAGTTTCAGGCTGAAAGGTGAAAAAAGTATTTACATAAAAAAGCCCTGATAATCCTTATGCAAATCCGTGCTAGCTCAGAGTTGCATATTTTTGATTTTTAGCACTTTCCTTCTTTTACTTGTTTTGTACATTGCATTCCTGCAGAGCTTGACATCTCTTCAGTTACATGTTATAATACGGGTTTAAAAGAAGTAATCCAGAAACAGCCCACATTGTTTTGTTGCTGACATGTTGCTTTTACTTTTCTCACCCGTAGCAAACAGGGAGTAGTGTTCCAACAGGATGTTTTTCCCTTTGTACTTACATTTGTCATCTTTGCACTCGGCTGTAATCAGAAAAAAAAGCTGGCATTAGACTAAAGCGGTGGTGACACGGTTCAACTCAGGAAAATTTGTGATGCTTGGAAAGCGGCCCATCTGCCCGAAATGACCCGAAAAGTAACATGCAATTGTGTTACCCTTTTGTGCATTGCCATTAAAACAGGCAGCAGCAGATGCCTGTTAGGAAATGGGGAGAGCTGAGCGTGGCACTGCTCCCCTGGGAACAGCAGAGAGAGGGGGAAGAGTTTGTCTCTGCTTTGCCCTCCGCCTCCCTGGCCATGGGATGCTGCTTATCTCCAGTACCCAGCTCCGGATTCAGAAGCAGTGGCAGTTGGCAGCTCACTGTATCTCACAGGCACACTGCTTTCAGAGCTGAGGACCAGAGCAGGGAGCTCATCCAACTGCAGAACCTGGATTTTTTTAAGCTGTTTTGATAGTCACTGTGGCCCTAGGGTGGTTGGTTGGGTTGAGGGGTGGAAGTGATGGCAAGAACTAGCCAGTCTGTCAGGACTGCTGCGGACACTTGATACCTGGACCCTACTGCTGGTTTTATTTCTGTTCTGAACGAAAAGGGCAGAAAATCCAGTTATTTCCAAGTGACTCAAATACCTCCCCCCTCTAACTGCTGGAGGTAGTTTTAGCTTGTGGAAGTTAAATGTCTTTCAGCTGTGAGGTAAATCAGTACCCCAGAAAAGGGGCTGTAGAGGGGACTAAGTTTGTGACAGCGTTAACTGTATCTATGCATTTTTCTTTGAGCAAAAGCCTGTCCAGTTCCTATTGTATCCTCCTCCATATAAATGTTCATGAGTCCACTCATTGAATCTGATCAGGCAGCTTTTAATAACTATTTTCCAGAGGCCATCTGCATCAGCTGTCCTAATTTCTTCAGGATTTCTTTTTAATGGAGGATTTCCTTCCCTTTCTGCTGGACTAATTGCATTTAGTGGTGCAGTCTTGCAGTCCTTATGCAAATAGCTCCGTACTTGAATCGGACTTGTGTTCATGTGAAATAGGTTCAAGCCCCAGAAGGCTCTCAGACTTTTTTTTTTTGTCTTAACACTGCCACAGCCTGTTCTATGTCCATGCAGTCATTTACAGTGCCAAAGAAAGCTTTCCTAGGTGCAGACACTTACAGGTCACTATAACAGCAGCCAGTTCTTCAGTCTTGAGATGCCTCTTTATGCATAGAAACAGAGGGAAAATGTGCCCATATGAAAGCATGTCCATATTTGTTGTGGAAGAGCCCTCTGTTTCCAGCCTGACCACGCTTCACTTTTTCCCCAGAAGAAGCATTGGTGCTCCAGACCATGAACGTCCAAAGCCTCAGCGGCAGGCAAGCTGAGAACAATATTCTTAGGGACATATCTCTTTAAACTGAAATCAAATCGGATTTTGCTATTTAGAAAATGTCAGTGGGCTGGGGTTTTTTTAGATTAACAAGAAGAAAACTATTGATTAAAATGCTTCATTCTTGCTCCAAGGGCCAAAAACATTAAAAAAAAAAGGTATTTCAAACAAACAAACAGGAACTCTTGTTCCACAAAGAAAACAAACTCCAAGTCAACAAACCAGCGTTAATTATATCCACATTTTACTTGTAGGGGTGAGATTAGCACTTGGAATTTTTGTAATTATATCCAAGCCTTGAGCTTGAAAAGTGTGCCAAAACAGAGCTTGGGCTGAGGGTAAAAGTGATTAAGCAGGAGAGGTATGTGACAGGGTCATTGAGGAAGTCCCCACAAGAAGTTTTATATACCCAGGAGATTCAAAGCTAATAGTCTACTGAGAAAAGTTCAAACATGGTAAAGGATGTACATAGAAGTTACTCAACGAAGCTAGGAATACAATTTGAATTCAGGGACTGTAGTGATAGGACAAGGGGTAATGGGTTCAAACTTAAACAAGGGAAGTTTAGTTGGACATAAGGAAGAAGTTCTTTAGTGTAAGTGGTGAGGCACTGGAATGGGTTGTCCATGGAAGCTGTGAATATTCCATCCCTGGTGGTGTTCAAGGCCAGGTTGGACAGAGCTTTGGGTAACATGGTTTAGTGTGATGTGTCTCTGTCCATGGCAGGAGCATTGGAACTAGATGATGTTAAGGTTCTTTCCAACCCTAACTATTCTATGATTCTATAGGTTTTTATATGTAACATATCATATGTGATTATGTTCTACACGTAACTTTGCAATGTAAAAGTGAAAGGCTGGAGACAGTAGTGGATGTACAAATAAATTATGACAGAATATTGCTCAGCATAATAGGCAAACTTTAGAATCCATTTTTATGGTGTCTTCTGGATTAGAAATTGCACTCCTGTATTTACTTAAGTGAGCAGTATGTTTCCATTCAAATAGTAATGATTTTTTGAAAAATTAAAAATAAATAAATAAGTAAAAAAGTCAGTTAATTTTGGTGTATGGCTTTTGGATTTCTTGAGAAACACAAATATTGATCAATTGGAAGTATCATTTCTACCAAGTTTATAAAGCAGTATAATAAAAGTCTAAAATAAAAGCAAATGAATTCCACAGCTTTAAGTATGTTTTACTGAAGACCTTTTCCTGGCCCAGGGAGTGAGTAAAACAGCTGTTTGCTTCCATGATCTTGGTAATATTTTTCTGACTAACTGGATGAAAGCGCTTAAAGCCATTGGCTTTCTTCCTTCAATCAGCTGAACAAATCACTTTTGATACAGTCAGCTTGGGGTCTCTTAATCAAAGTCTACCATCAATTTTGCCTCATTATATGTAGCACGTGGAAATGTGGTTGCTGCTTTGGCCTAATTCTAAAATGTCTGGTTTGTAAACATGAAACCTTTCCAGAGAGTGCTGTTTGGTTTTGAATAATTCAGTACACCACGGTTTAGCCTGCACATTATTTCGGCAATAGAATTTTATAAATCCTAATAGTCTGCAGGCATTTGTGGAGATGAGAAATATTTTTTTTTTTTCTGGAGGACCTTATCTTGGCTCAAACTCTCAAGCTGTTTAAATAAGGTGATCAATTTCAACATGTGCAGAGTCAGGTTAAAAGCCAGCAGAAACAGCAAGAAGCATTCAAGCAAACTGTAATGAAAGCATCCTTATTCAGCTAAATTCCATAATCAATAATTATTAAATCTGCTGTAGAATATAATTTTTCCATCTTTTTCTCCAAGGTGAGTGTGAGAGTTTAACTCAAACTCTTGTAAGTACAACAGGTGTGAGATACAACCATTATGCCTCATATGTCTGTGCCAGGGGGAATCAGGGTGCAGAAGCTGCATGTTTGCAACACAGGTCTAGACTAAATACTGTGTTCCACAGTGGAACTCCTGGCTTGAGCAACAGGGACAGTAAGACTCAAAGGAGATTCCTAGCCTGACAACTGTAGGCCCCAGACACTGCACAATGCACAGTCTCTTTGCTATTTTAGTTTTTGCTGCCTTGGAAAGCAAGAAAAAATGCTGAAAAAGCTATTCTTGGTCTAGGATTTAGTGGCTCAAGTGTAAAGGAGTTCAACCAGTAAACCTGATGCTGATATAACTAGTGTGCTCTTCACATAATCAATCCCTAAGAATATAAACTCAGATCAGGAATGAAAAGGAATCCAAAAAAAAAGTAATTCTTTGAGCAGCAGAATCAATGAAGTCTATTTCCCACTTATCTGTGTCCTGGACAAACTTAAGCATGTCTACCAAGGCATTAACTGAGGCTGACTATTCTTGTTGCTGAAACATTTGTAACATCATTTTACCCATTGGATTATTTGAAGCCCAGTCAAAAAAAAATATCCACTACACATTTCTTCCATAAGTTCTCTCATTAGGTTCACTGACAAAGCCTTTCTCCTCTTTTCACATTAGGAACTATGATTTTGATAAAATTTGTGAGTTCTTGGTAACATTGAGATTTCTACCTATATGTTGTTTGGTGAGTACTGACCATGGGATGGGGGAGCAAGGAAGCAGACATATGAATATGGACAAAACATAAGCACACACATAAACACGCACACTCATGAACAATGATTATATACATGCATCATTTAATAAGAAATCTGTGTGTCAGACTGATGCTGAGGGCATACGTTCCTCACAGTCAAAGTTAGTTTATGACTTGCTATAATGCATTAGAAGAATAGTTTGTGGTCAGCAGAAACTGAAAATCCTCATCAGTAGTTCTTTCCTTCTGTGTCAATATGAGTATTTGAAATAAAATTCAGAAGTTTTATCCGTTATTTAGGCTTATATTTTTCAACTACTTATTTAATCATTTTTTATGTACTGATACAGTTCTATAGCTCATTTGATGACAACAAAAATGATGACTATCAAAGACATGTTGATGTTGATGCATATTCATTACTGTACTTTAAATTCACTTCGACCTTATGAACCTCAGTTTTCTTGTATTGTTTTTAACCAGATCCTGATTCTTTACTTTGTAAATCTTCATTTTTTGTGTTCATGGTATGCCATCCCAAAATCTTCCATACAGGTAAAGGTGAATATTTGAATGGTTAGAATAAGCAGATTTAATCTTTTGTCTTTTGATATTTCTGCTTAAAATAAAATAATTGCTATGTAAGTAAATGACCCAAATAATTATGGGTAGTTAACTGGTCAAATATCTGAAAGTAGCTGTTCAGTACTCATAAGTATTTTGTATAAGATTATACTATCATTAAACCACATTTATAGTGTATTAAAAGTCTTAGTGCAATTTAGCGAAGCACATTTTTCAACATTTCTTGGAGCTGTGCTTTCATGGAGAGAAAAAGAGCGAATACCAAAAGATTCTTTAATTTTGTTAAGAGAGGGGTAATGAGAGCCAGTATTTGGAATTTAAATCCTGAGTAATCCTAGCTAGAAATATAGCATAACCCTTTAATAATTGATCAGATATTGGGAGTGATAGATTCTTCATCTCTTGAAGGAAAGTCTTGCTTCATAACAATAAAAGCTATTGCATTCACTGCAAGAGTAACTGGGTTAAATTACAGTGCCTTTGTTATAGAAGAGGTCATACTTTATAATTTGATAGTCTTTATTGGTTTTAAGATGAAACCTTCTGTAATACTGAGATTCGTTAAAAGATTTTGAACTGCCAGGTAATACAGTGGTAGAATGTCTAAGGACATAATAAATAACAGCTACTCGTTTAATGTATTAATGAAAGAACTTTCTATTTTTATATTCTGTTTTGCTCAGATATTTTCCTTATCAGTGTTTTCACTGCATATGGGATTCTCTACATTATTTGTCGTATGGTTTTGGTGCCTACAAGTGTATCAATGCCCTTTCACTTCATAGAATCATAATACTGAGGCTTGTGGAAATACAGTGCCTCAATCTGATTAATGCAACATCCTAATTAGGATTTTTTTTTATTCTTTTTATCAGTTTGAGCTCTAGGACTGTCAGATCTCTAGCTTTGGCTTTCACTAAATTCACTTCAAAAGGTTTCAAAAAGTTATGTTAAAACCTTTATATCAGAAGGTTTTTTTTCTTTTTTTTCACTAATAGCATTAATCCTAGTCAAAATTCATTTATGCAGTTCACAGATTTCAGAAATATGTCACTTGGAGATAATTAAATAATGTCCATTTCATTATAATCTAGGTTGTAAGGTCCCAGAATTGTTAACATTTAATGAGTGCACTGTGTTTTTATAGGTTATTTTAAACAGCAAATTGCAAAGCTCAAAGGTTTCACCTCTGCATAAACTCACAATACATCAGATCTAAAGCAACCCTGAAAGTAAGTTTTGCAAATGTTTTATTCCTTTCTCTTTATGGCAAGGTAGGATTAAAGATATGTGCCCAGACCTTTTACTCGTGGACTATTTTTATAATTTTGATGTACAAGTTGTCTGTTACAAGTGTAGAAAAGGGTATTATTGTGCAGAATGCACATCAGTATAAAACAAGGTTAGTATATTCTGCTTCTCTAACACACCATTATTTCTGGATCATATTCAGCTGGTGACTTGAATGGGACATAGGAGGACTTAAATGTAAACAGAAAATTGATTCTAAATAAAAAATACATTCTTCTCCAGGCTGGTATCTTTATAAAGTCTGTATAAAAACAAAGAATGCAAAGGATTGAAATGAAATCTGACAGTTCAGGGATAAAGTAAAGGCTATTATTTCAATTTTTATTTTTGTTTATGGTAGCCTTATATATTTTACTTTTTAGATCTACATTTTTATACTATATGGGTGGTTACAGTGTGAGCTCTATAAAGAAATGCAGTGAAAAAAGCCTTTTATCATTATTACTTAGATCAATGCAAAACTACACCATTCATATTGTTTACAGAAAGGACTGCAGGAAATATCTTTGTTTACTCTTGACTTTGCTATGCTGACAGGAAGTTTTAACAATTGTAGTATTATTAGGCTGACCTGCAGCTAAGCACATTCATAAGCAATCATACATCAGTAAGATCTTTGACTAATAGTCTCACTGCATTTCAATAATGTTTCATCTTCAAGATCTGGCTGCTTTACAATGAATCCTGTTCTCTCACCACAGGATATGAAATTGTATGTGTGTGGTATGTGTGTGCATAGCCTTCAAAGAAATGAACGTAATCAGAACAAGCCATCTATAATTAACTAAAGATTGTAGTGAAAGGATGCAGTTCCATGGAATGAGTGAATCGTTCCCTTTCAAGTTAATTGTTAATATTATCAGCAATTCTAACAGAATGCATTCACAAAACACAGAAGTGCTGTTTTGCTTTAGCAACTATATGTTGACTAAGTATGGTGGGCTTATGATGAGAATGACAGTGCCTTTTGTTGGTAAGCCTTTGCCATCTGTTCTTATGATTTATTCATACCTAAGAAAAAGCAGGTGAAACTACAGAATGGAAATAAATAGCAATGAATATGTGCTGAATTGGGCTGTGATTGTGCAAATATGATAACACTAATGTTCAGGCAATTGTTATCATTCAGATGACATCTTCACATGCTATTATGTGGTCTTAGGTGCAAAATATTTAAGGTGTAATGCAGAAGATCTATTTTTAAGCAAGTACGGATTTCCATTCTATCTTCAGACATTCATCCGTTATTATGAATAATATTATAAAATATTTATGTCTACTTTGGCCTTTCATATGTAGAAGATTGTAAGGACAAATTGTGATGAAATATCTCTGTATCAAAGATTCCTGGAAGCTGTGAAGGTTCTACAATAGGTTTGCCTTATTTCTAAGCCTATTATTGAGTCATTTTTCTGCAGTTTACTGGGCTACATAAAGCTTTGGTCTCATCCTGTATAGCTGTTCCTTTGTGGAACTAAAGTCTAGTAATCAAGAATCTAGAATTCTTTTCATGGTAACTAACTTCCTAAATTTCATTTTAATATATACTGGTTTGTGCTGGGATACCGTGACAATAAAGACCTTGGGCCCACTGTAGGAAAGGATCTGGTTTGAGACCATCTTAAAAACCTGAACATGCACAAGTCCCTGGGACCTGATGAAATCCATCCACAGGTCCTGAAGGAGCTGGCAAATGAAGTTGC